>JAODAC010035522.1:0-13324 GCA_027575185.1 Mimaenictus wilsoni
TGTCGTTGCTCAGTGCAAGAACTTGTGCTCGCGGACCTGCACATCATCTGCAGCGTACGCACACCGAGCATACATAATATAATATGTTTACCTGGTTGTTTTCATTGATTATATTTTGATCATAATATATTTTTTGTAATCTCGATTATTATTTTGTTATTTTATTAAATTAACATATTGCCTGGCACGCTCATAAAAAGGGTTTCTCACACTTTTACTAGACAATAATTGGTCGCCATTAGAAATGTATTGTATATTTACCTTAACAACACTTAATTTAAATGCATGTATAAATAAAAATAACGTTCACGTAGTGAACATTATTTATTATGATAATAATCATAAAATAAGAGATACTATCGCAAACTATAGCTTTTTAACGAGTATTGGTTTTATGTTTTATATGTTTTTTTTTCTCAGAAAATTAAGTCATTTAATAAAAGTTTAAACACAAATTAAAATATATGTGCACAGAAGATACATACACTTTTTTCAATATTTTACAATTTATAGATAGATAAGACCTTTATTGGCAGACTTCTAACCCACGGTTTCGCGCATCTCACATTTCTTTTCCATTTTAATTAATTACATATGAATATAAATATAAATTTTATAAATAAATACAATTAAAAAACAATAGAAAACATAAAAGTCAGTGACTCCTGCCTCCATCTTTTTACTGCCCAGCCTTCCTCCTTCTTTCCTTCTCCTTGAGGATGACCGAGACCCTAGCCATCCCATCCCCTCTCTCCCCCAACCATACCCTTACCACAGTCATACCACGTCTTAGACCTCATTCATTCCTAGGCATTCCCACGCCAGGTGCTCTCACGTATCATACCTTACTCCGCACAGCCAACACTTTCTGTAACTTTCTCCCATCCAGACCTTTCTTCCTGCCTCTTCCGATCCACATCTAGCTCTAGCCATTATTCGCTTTTCCCCTAGCGATTTTTCTTGTTTTCTTGGTAGTCCATATAAACCGGTCTCCTCCCTATTACCTGCACCTCTTGATACCCGTGATTATATGAACTGCTTCGAATTTGCTCTTGCCACATCTGCTCCTCTACCTCCAGGCCCCTTTCTCTTTTCTTTTCTGCCATGAGCTCGCTACCAAACCATAACAGTCGCACTGCCTCCTCCGAAAGCCCCACCGATTCATGCATCCGTCTCCTCTGTATTCTCCATGCACTCTCACCTTCGCTTGTGCTACACATCCATACCATTTTCACCAATCTATCCTCTCCCATTCGCACCAGACACTCATCATACTTGGCCACCCGGTACATCGTCTCTCCCCTCACACTCATTCTTCCCGTCCCCTGAAGGACCACATAATTTGGTGTGGATCTCTCCAGTCTCATCAGGTCCTTCAGGAACCAGGCTTGCTCTCTGTCTAGCACATCCCATTCGTACATTCCCCACACTTCTACTCCATACATTAACATGAGCTTCACACAAATCTCCCAAAGGTGCATTACTACATTCCAATTCCCACCCCAGAATTTCTCCCATCTCGCTTTCACTCGACCCCAATTACGTTTCGCTTTCTCTTGAACCCAAATAATATGCTCACCAAATTTATAATTTAAATTATAAAACGTTGAAAAAAGAGTGTATGTGTGTGTGTGTATTTTCTGTGCAAATTATTCAAAATGTATTACCAAATTTCCACCACAACGGCCACTCGTATCTACAAATCCATCTGCAGACCTATCCTAGACTATCCGCTGATATTGTTAGCTAATACTACCAACAGAAAAAAAACGCATAATTAAAGTAGCAGAAACAACAGCACTGCGAACCATAACCAAACTCCGACATCCTAATAACCCCCTTCATAACCCTCCGAACACCCAGTTATGCACCAAAACCCAAATACTCCCCATCAACATGCGGCATATCGCATTCCTTGTATTCCTTTCACTGAAAATTCTCCTATCAAATTCAAAACTCCTGGAAATGCACTACTGCATACACATAAACATGTAAACCTATTATATATACTATGTATTACGATGTACATTTGTTTCATGGCAGATAGACTGTAATGGTCGATAGCCGTTAAAATATATCTGTCTATCTATCTGTTTTACCAACAACCGACAGTCAAATCAATGTCATCAATTATACAAATTAAAAAGAAAAGTATTTTCGAACTAATTTGAATTAGTTTAATAAGTATGTTCATGAAAGGAATTATAAATAAATGCAATTGTCTCGTATAAGTTATTTTTAACTTTGAGTTGTTAATATCTTTTACAATTTGCAAAAAAATTATTCGATACTTTGGTATCAACATTTTCAAGTTTCTATACTTTCCAAACCAAGAATTATCGATATTCTCTGAAACTATCATACCTCTGTATAAAGGACTATTAATGACTATTAATGATATATTATTGAGCGGTTTTTAATCAACAATTTATCAGAAATTAAATGGCCCAAAACCTGTAAATGCTTAATACCATTATGACAGCGATACTTCAGTTATTTAGTGGATAATCGTTTCCTGGAATTTAAATAGATTAAAATTGCCTGAAAAAGTGTAAATGTATATTTAAACAGCTTCATTATTCACTTAGACTTTCCTCAACTTTATATCAATTAACTCCTCATTTCATACAAATTAGTCATAGACATTAATAGTTTAATCGTAAGTTATTGCTTTTCATTTTTTTACATATCATCCAATGAAATTTCTAAACTTTAAAAATAAAAATGACTTCATATACCACAGATCCTTAAGAGTTTTTAGCCTTTATAGCCTTCGAATTCTCATTTTGACAACTTTTAGTTTTTTGCTAAAAGGAAATAGTGGCAACTATCAGAAATTTTGTTAGACAACAAAGGGCATGACACAACAAAGGAAATCCTCTTGTTAGCAAGCCTCTTAAAAACAACACTGTTATGCACTCAGCACACTAATGAATGTACCTGGGGCCACGGTGCGGTGCGAAAGTTTGCGCAAACTTCTCTTTGAGTTGACATCGACGTCAAGCGCATCGCAAATAGCGACTAATAGCCCATCAATAGTGAGCCAGTAAGTCAAAGCGGCACCTTTTCGCTTGTCTGTTTCGCAGCACGCGGCTTCGGGATGCGCGTCGTGGGCGGCAAAACGGCGCCCGACGGCCGCCTCTTCGCCTACATCGTGTGGACGGTGCCGGGCGGGCCGGCCGAGAAAGGCGGCCTCCAGCAGGGCGACAAGGTGCTCGAGTGGGGCGGCGTCTCGCTGATCGACCGCAGCTTCGAGGAGGTGTGCGGCATCATGGACCGCACCGGCGACGTCATCGAGCTGCTCGTCGAGCACGCCACCGATCTGCGCATGTGCGACTTGCTCGACGATCCGCTGCCGCCACCGCCGCCGACGGTCGCCGTCAGCGTGCCGGTGCCGGTGGCGCCCATGCAGCGCAAGGCCTCCGAGGCGAACATCATCGCCCTTCATGTCGGTGAGTCGATTTTCACGCAAAAATGTTTGGTATATTTCAAAAATGACATCCTCTACGTTCCTTAACCCTATTTCATACACCTAACCTCGTAAACTTAACCTAAAACTTGCTGCCGTCCCATTTTTATGTTAAAAGCGAAGAGAACCACTTTTAATCCATTCCAATAATGCTAAATTTCAACTAACCTATCTTTAACCTAACCAAACCTCAACTCAACACAACCACAACTTCTTAATATAAGTACAACTTGATACAACAACCAAATAATTATGTGTATATTATCAGGCACGCTCGTTGATAGTGTCGTATGCATTTATCACTTGCTTTCAGAGCCGGATAACGACAAGGGGCCGACGTCGCCAACGCGCAGGAAACTTCCCAAAACACCGGTATAAATATCGATTTCCAATTTCTAACCCTATTTACAACAATGTTAACTAAACTATTAACATTTGCGTTCATTCTTTTATACTCTTGTCTTCTCTGTTGTGGTTTGTGTTCTTATTTCATTACATTTGATATTTTATGTTCGATAATCTTGTCATTTTGTTTGGGTTTGGTTTGATTTCCACTTTATTATTGCGATAAATTCGTTACTAATTTGAATAATTTGATATTGAAGCACTAACAAAGAGAATTTACATCTTCAACTATTCCAAACATGTATACAACGTGACCAGAAAATGTTACTGTATTCATACAATCAAACTGAGCAGTTTCTGAACGTTTTTACCTGATAGTTTACTCTATTTTATACGAGCGGCCAGACGAGGATTTTTTGGATGTGATGTTACAGTTAATACTAAACTTTTTTATTCGTTTTTTCATAAACTGTGCTAAACTAACACTTTTGACATACTGAAAGGACTTTAAACACTTCATAAAAACGTATGGGGACTTTTTTTGTGTGTGGATTATAGTTGATTTTTTAGATTTTTATTAAAATTTACATCAACTTGGAGAGAACAAAAAGTTATAACAACATAAAACATTTCACGAGTATTCAAAAATAGCTAAATTACTGTATTTTATTGAGTAATAATAATATATTCTAAATTTATAAATATTAATACTTCTGAACGATACTTATCGATATTTCAGATATCAATAGTTCGTATGTCGGCTGGTAGAGTTAATAATTAATAACTTTGGCTTCGATATTTGTGACAATTGACGATTTCTGCGCCATCTATACTTTCAATGAAAATACTTGTAGAGGGCATGCAGATCTAAAATATTAAAACAACGAATTTAATTGTATTCTGTACGAATTACTTTATTTCTTTGAACAATTAATATGTACTTGTAAATATTTAGAAATGCTACTCTTAGATGACATAGCAGAGTTTTTTCTATTCTATCAATATCGATAAGTATCATTACTTTCTGGAGCGCATTTCATCCAACTCTTTGTCGGAATTAAAATGGCCCAAAACCTGTTAATAATTAATACCATTTTGATAGTGCTACTTGAGCCATTAAGTAGGAAAACGTTTCTTGTTTGTCGGTTAATACGGTTGTATCGAAAATAACAATACCTTTCGTTTCGATATTTCTCATAAAAGATGATTTCTGCGCCATTTACACGTGTCTAACATAAACTTCACAATATTTTTTTCAAGTAGACACATATTGCATTCAATGAACATTCTTGTAGAAGGCATGCAGATCTAAAAACTTGAATCAATGAAATTAATTAATTAATTTAAGAATTAGTATTTAGAAATGCTCATAGATGGCATGAGGAGAGTTGTTCTGTTCTATCAATACCAATAAATATCATTACTTTCATGCGATACTTTGGTATCGCCATTTTCAAGTTACGCGACTTTCCAAACCAAGAAGTATCGATATTTTCGAAATAACGCTACATTTTAGAATCGATACTTTGGAAACTTCGATACTTTCGATACTTTTGTATCGTATATAAGTATCGATACTTATTGATATCGAAAATATACAATGTCGCCATCTCTTAATACATTTTTCAATTATATTTTTAATCATTACAGTAATCTTTCAGTTTATTATTGAACCAATGTTTCTGATGATACTCTAATACATAATAATAACATTAATGATTATAATTGTGTAAATTGAGGAACCGACGTCAAGTATCGATATTTATTCTTTATCAACTTATAATACTTAAATTCTTATGCGATCAAATTTCTGCGTGATTGTGTATGATAAAAATCAGTGAAAAGATGAACTAGGGGCAAATCATTGCCAATATATTGATCGAATTAAAATTTGTCTATTTTATGGTGTATTATTGCACGATTTGAAACATTTAATGATTGAATTTCCATATTTTTAAAATAAAGTCAAAATAACCAACGCAACAGTCAATCATTGTTGGTTTTTATTAACACATGGCCTCATTGTGGTGGTATGTCGAAAAGTATCGAAAATGACTGATTCAGTACTATCGATAAGTATCGAAAATTAAAGTATCGATAAAAGTCGATAAGTATCGACACATGATATCGATACTTATCGATACCGATACCTTTTTAGACATCCCTAATCTGTACATGCCTAGCATAAACTCCACAAATTGGTGTAAATACCACAATTGTTTATCGTCGAATAACGAAGTGAATTTAACACAAATACAGCTCTGAACGCTTAAATTAGCGCAGAAAATACTTTTATTCGTTATCTTTCTAAATACTTTGAAAAGCTGTACATAGATGACACTTGGAGAGCTTTTCGATACCTAGATACTAATAAGTATCAATATTTTCAATTTTTATTTTTAAATTTCGATACTTTCAACTTCAAAACTATTTCAAAGAGAAACTATCTAAAATTCGCACGTTATTCAACATTTTGACAGAATTATATTTAAAATGCGCTAATCCTTAATAATTAATCTAGGGGTTAATCCCATTTCGACAATTAAGTACTTTAAAAGAAGTTATTCTGCAGTTATTAAGTAGATAATCATCCCTTGGATATAAATTAGATTAATATACATTTAAATACTTATACTTATCGATACCGATACTTTTTTAGACATCCCTAATCTGTACATGCCTAGCATAAACTGCACAAATTGGTATAAACACCACAATTGTCTATCGTCGAATAACGAAATGAATTTAACACAAATACAGCTCTGAACGCTTAAATTAGCGCAGAAAATAATTTTATTCGTTATATTTCTAGATACTTTGAAAAGCTGTACATAGATGACACTTGGAGAGCTTTTCAATACCTAGATACTAATAAGTATCAATATTTTCAATTTTTATTTTTAAATTTCGATACGTTCCACTTCAAAACTATTTCAAAGAGAAACTGTCTAAAAATCGCACGTTAATCAACATTTTGACAGAATTAGATTTAAATTGCGCTAATCCTTAATAATTGATCTAGGGGTTAATCCCATTTCGACAATTAAGTACTTTAAAAGAAATTAAATCAACTTTCTGCAGTTATTAAGTAGATAATCATCCCTTGGATATAAATTAGATTAATATTTAAAGTTCTTTATTTTCCACTTAAATTTCCCGCAACTTCACTTAATATCAGTTAAAAAATCACAAATTGCAAGGCTATATCGTTTCCATTAAACATCACAAGTTTTAATAGAATATCATTAATAATACATCAACTATAATCCACGAGAAAGTCCCCAATTGTTTAGAATAAAATTAAAAGAAAAGAAACAACAACCACTCGTATAATCACCGCACATTATAGAAATGTGATAGAACAATTTATGTTAAATGTTACGAATTTTACGATAGAAATAGACGTCGACTGATTAGATGAAATTAACGAAGCTTTAACAGATGAAATAGCGAGACTATTTGCGTACCTATTAAATGTGTCACACAGTTTAAAAGAAAACTAACGCAAGTAAAAAAGCGAAAGATTCTAATAATAAGTTCACAAACACGGAGACACTCACAATCAGACACTTGCAGACACTCTGAAAATGTTGAGACAAAAGGCGGTAGGAAATAAACCCGCAGGCGGCAAATATATTCATACACAGAGCGAGAGAGACACACAAATTGCAAATCAAAATCGTTTTCCGAGTGGAAAATTATCCATTTGCGCTTCGATTCGATTCAACGCGGCGCGCTGATTAGCTGCTAATTGAGTCGTGGAAGTTTGCCTCGCGCAATTTCATTAGTCCGAGACACATCTGCATTCAACACACTCTCACTGATAGACTTGTCATTCTCTCTCATACAATCCGCCGAAAATCGCTGCATCGAGAAATCGTTACATGTTACGCATGCCTGCAAAACATCTCTCTCTCTCTCTCTGTCTGTCTCTCGTTCTCTCTAACGCACTTTCGACTTCGTTTTTCCGTGGAGGCGGCACATGTATTTATGTTGAATATTTCCGCTTGCATACGTGCTTTGTGATATTCCATCTTGCGTGTTTGCACTCTTCGGCCTCATCTTTTCTTCGAAATTCTCGAAATGCGTCATGCACACGTACAACTCGCCGCCACCACATGTTAAAATATTTATCAAACGTTATCGTATCGATCATGAAGAGGATGTAATTGCATGTTGAGGCGTTGTCTAGAGCGGTTATCTCCAATGACGTTTGTTTGATGGCTTGATGGGTTGATGTGGGTTATAACCTCATTTCAGAACTTCAGAAATGTCTATAACTAGTTTTAGCGTTTCTTTCATATACAAAACTGGACTTTTTAACATTATTAAAATGAGGATGTGAGTGAGGAAGGGAATAATATTATTTTAAAGATGAACCTTGTATACTAGGTCAATTATTTCGACTTAGTCTTAATCGATTTTTTTAGAAATAGTCTTAATCAATGGCTGAACTATTAAAGAATCTTATCTCAAAATTTCAAGTCGATAGCTACAATATTTTCGAAGTTATTGTACATATAACTAAGAAAAACATGTTTGCGAAATTTTAAACACTTTCACAACATCGTTTTTCTACTTTGCGTACACGATTGAGAACACTCTATTAAACCGATTTCATTGAATAATATCACATATTATAGATAATTAAATTCTCTAGAATATGACATCAATTGAGTTGTGTAAAAATATATTTTTACATATGTTTTTCGTATATTAAAGTCGAATTTGTATGAGAAAATGCACTATACATTTATATCCGTTTTAAAACATGCAATTTTAACTTTTTCTTGAAAATTCTTGACGTCATATTTAAGCTAGTATTATAAACATTGCCAAAACTTTATGATTTTCTGATTCTGGTCAAAACTAAAGGCGCTAGAGTGGATGCAGCTGAGCAAATCATATTCAAAGTGAGGAAGTGAGTGTGGAAAGGTACAATAAGATTTTAGAGAAAACCTTATTTACTATGTGAATTATTTCGACCTAGTCTCAATGGATTTTTTTTGTGAATCATCTTAATTAATATCTAAACTATTCAAGAATATTCTCTTAAAATTTAAGGTCGATAGCTGCAATAATTACAAAATTATAGCTCATGAAGCTAATCAGAAAATCCTTATGTTTATCACGTTTATCTCGCAACATCGTTTTTGTTTTTGCGTAAACGATTGCGAAAATTCTACTAATCCGATATAGTTGAAGAGTATTTCATTTTATATATATAATTAAATTCTCGATATTACGTCAATTGTCTTTTGAAAAAGTATATATTTGCCTATTTTTTTAGGGAATTTAAGATTTCTTATTCGAAAAATGCATTTTAAAAAATGCAATTTTTACTTTTTCTTAAAAATACTCGACGTCATATTCAGGCTAGTTTTATGGACTTTGTAAAAACATTTTGTTACTTTGATTCTGATCAAAATTATAAGGGCTGGTACATGTGGTTCGCCCTTAATAAGAAATCTGATTTCAATGATTCTAAAATGTTTCTTCTGTGGCGAAGGCAAAGAAGGATTATTTCTTACTTTTACTGATGAATATTCTGTTTTCTGAAAAAATGAAGGTATTAATCATAGAAATGTTGATGGTATGAAGTGATTATCTGCTAGATTATGCACGAAAATGGAGTTAAACACGCGAGATATCCGTTATAGAAGGTATATTCAAGCATGAGAACTTAGTAGTTAGAGAATCGATCTTTATCTCGAAGCTTCGAAGTATTTTATTTCAAACTTATACCTCCAGTGCTTGAAAGTTGCAGAATTTGGTAATTTATGTGCTACGTAATTAATAATCATGAAGAGAAAAGGTCATAAAATTAGTTATTTGGTTATGCTGATAAACAAGCCGTGACATCTGACATGATTTTTACTTTCTCTAATAGAGATTTTCTTGCTAAACTGAAAACGGTGTGGTTCTACCACGTCAAGTTTCCAAAATATGCAATTTTTCATCCCCTTAGAGCGAGTACTGGTAGACCGTACGCTACAGATTGTCTAAAGGCAACATTCTTGATCTCGCCTAGCGTCAACACTAAAATATGAATTACTCAATCTCATCATCGCAGTTCTTTTCAGAGGGACGTGCATGGCTTGTCCAACACCGATTTGACAGAATATTTAAATATCTGAATATATTTGATACAATTGCCAGGAAATGAAAAGCAAAAAATAGACAATAAAATGTTCAAGTTCCATACGAGTATCGATCAAAATGAATATAAGAATAAGTTAAACAGATTATCCCCAATATACCAACATAGTTGAGTTTGACAGGTGACAGCTTGAAGTGGGTTATAACCTCACTCCTCAACCCGCAGACATTAAACCGTTAAATATAACCTAGACCTAAACATAGCCAAGTATAAGTATAACAATGTTATGAACAATAAAATAATCTAACACAAGCCCCCGTAAACTGATGAGCTTGTAGTGCTAAACGAAAGTGGAAGTAGTCATTGTTGTAATCCGCCATAATCTAGAGCACTAACAACACACACAAACACAAAACTAAACATAAGAATATGTGTAAATCTAGGAAAAAACAATGTTGTTGTCAGTCTAAATATTAAATTTTATAAGTATAAATGTATAAATGGTTGAAATGAGTTGCTTTGCACCTAAATTTAAAGAAAAAAAAAACAAAGAAAACATATTAAAAAGCGTGTAAATCGAAAATTTATACAAACAATGAGAATCAGTCGCTTAACGACGCATAATTTGACATATCATGTATACATAAAACAATCAGAATAATTCTAACTCAAAATTTACGAAATTTACGAGTAGAAGATTGCATCCAAATTATAGACACAAAAAGGTTGGAAGGAAATTGAAACGAATAATTGGTAAAGACAGTTGACAGATTGGAATCATGGCTGCATTTCGTACCTATATTTTATTATCAAAGGAATTTCCAAAATGGCAAAGTAGATGTAATCAAGAACCAATCACATTGTATTGTGTGTAGTGACTGACTGTGCTTCTTGTACGCATACGTCAAACGAGTTGATTGAGGTTAAAACGGTTAGAACTTTGCAGGTTATGATGAGAATATGTACATTAGACGTAGTGAAACCAAAGTTTTAAACAAACCATTGACAATATGAGAATATATATTTGTAAATTCTGTTGATCAATCAACGTTGAGATTAGATGTTGTTTTAATCTAAAAAGAACGTTAAATATGACGTTTAAAACAAATCAAATGGTAGTCTACGTATAAATAGGCTAGAAACTAGAATATTGATGTATGTTTTTCTTCCTTTATTCTAGTACATTAGTTTATTAAACTTTTGTTTAATTTTGTAAAAAAACATGAAAATATTGCCAGTTTAAACACACTAACTCCATCTATAGGTGATGGAGTGAGATTTGTTTTCTTTACATGACCTTTTGTCATTTTAAACCCACTGACGCCATTTGTAGGTTCGAAATTTGTTTTCTTTGTACGACTATAGATGGCGTTAGAATGGTGGTTGACAAAGTTATGCAATACATGTTACAAAAATCGGGCAATATTTGTTTTTATATTGCTTTTTTTTTCTTTCCACACTAAATATAATACCAAAACGAAATTATACCTAACCTAATTGACGAATGTTGTTGTGTTGTATATCATCGTTTGGTGTCAGCTGGGACAGAAGTCCAAAACAAAGAACATGTAGACGCGCTTTAAATGTATATGATAAGAGCCCAAAACATTAAATACACAAAGAAAAAAAATGACGAATACTGAAATGAATACCTTCACCAAAAACAGATTTGTTTTCTGTTTGACTCATCACCATTCACTCGCCATTAGTTTTTTTTTGGTGAAGGGGAAACACGCTTTTCTCTATTCTAGCCCCCCTTCTATTTCTGTTTTCCCTATTTACGATTCGGTTGTCATTCATTGGGTTTTATTGTGTGATGTTTATTTTTTCGGTAGTTACATTGTTAAAACTTGGCCGCAGTAAACAAACTTTTCGATTCTTCCACCCACCTCCCCTCGGTTGGTCAGTCAGCACCTGCGTTCGTGTACAATAAAAAAAAAACACAATCCAACCTTCCCCCCGACCCCAGAACCCTCCGGCCGACTTTCTATCTCATTCTAAAACCACCTTCGACTGCCCTTCACCCTGCTCTACTTCTCTCTAAATCTCTTTCTCTCTCTCCATACGTGTGTACAAGTATGTTTCATAGCAAGCGGACTACTGCGCTGGAAAATGATGCAATCAATGCACGCTCTCCTACCCTCCGATCGAGATTGAACTCTCTCGCAAAATGCTAATCCAGCCGAGCGGGGCCCCGGTTACGTTAAATAGGTACGCGATTTCCGCTCTGTCCCAACTGGCACGATAAACTTCTCACTAGAACGATATGCTTTTGTTTTATTTACTGCAAATGATTATGATTATCTCGTTATATGCCCAATCTTCTGTCTGTAGACTCTCTCCCTCTCTGACTCGCTGTATCTATCTAACTATATAGCTATATATCTCTATCTATTTATGTACTTCGCCTGTCTCTTTTTGGTGTTAGAGAAACAATGCTGAATTTTGCTATAGTGGTTCGTGTTTATTTTCAGTTATGTTCAGTTGATGTTTGTTTATGGGAATGTATGTTTGCCCTGTGCAATTCTCGCTCTTCTCTCTGCAACAACTATCTGTTCTCTTTTGTTTCGTTCCTCTCAAACTATAACCTCACAAGAATATGGTTCGGAGCTGTACAAAAACATTCGTTTCGTTGTAGATAAGTTTGCACATTTTGATTAGAAGTTTCAGAACCAATTGTTGTTTTAAATTATTCTGTGCTATTTTGAAATAATAATTCTACAGGAAAATGTACTGCTGCATATAGAATGCATATGTTATCGTAGGATTTGTTAGGATGAGGTTATGTTAGAGAAGGTAATAAGGTTATGAATTCATAGTTGGTAATCTTCGAATTGTAGGTAATTGATTTATATTGATTTGTGTTGCTCTAATTTGAAGCAAAAATACTTTTGTGCAAACAAATATGTCAATTACTTTCCTAATTGATGTGTTCACCGCGAGATTTTCTAACAGGCTATAGCTACTTTCAGTACGAATCTAAATTTGCATAGATATCTAAGTTTGATTATGTGTAACACCTTTTAAATTAAATTTTAGAATTTTTTTCCCTAGGAAAATTATATTTTTTTAGGAAATTAAAAAAAAATTACCCAAAAGTTTGCAGAAATCACTTAGGTTTTTTTTCTAACCCTTGGTTTGAATTTAATTAGGTTAGATTATCATCTGTAATTCACTTAGATAAAATTCTAAGATATTTCTAGTTACTTTAGATTAATTTTTGCTAGAATATAGACGCTTATATTTAATTTTCTGGTTTTAGGTTAAATTTGGTTAGACTATGTTTGGGTTAGGGTAGGTTAGGTTAGGTTACGTTAGGTTAGGTTAGGTTATGTTAGGTTACGTTAGGTTAGGTTAGGTTAGGTTAGGTTAGGTTAGGTTAGGTTAGGTTAGGTTAGGTTAGGTTAGGT
>JAODAC010035533.1:0-13323 GCA_027575185.1 Mimaenictus wilsoni
GGGGGGGGGGGGGGGGGGGGGGGGGGGGGGGGGGGGGGGGGGGGGTGGGGGGGGGGGGGGGGGGGGGGGGGGGGGGGTGGGGGGGGGGGGGGGGGGCAAGTGTGTGTGTGTTGTGTGTGTGGGGTACATGTGTGTTGTGTGTGTGTCAGTGAAAATGTGTTTGTGTGTAAAAATGACTTACCAGGTGTTTATGACCATTTACACAATGATTTTTCGCCTCAGTATGTAATTCTTGCATTTTACTCTCCAAATTTGCGATTTTCTGATGCATACTCTTCTCTTCTTTCGTCAAAACGAATATTTGCACATCAATGTCCTCCAAGTTCGAAGCAACTGCAGAAAAGCGTAACAAAGTCAAAGGTTGGCCATCCTTACTTGTTTCTCGAATCGAAAGCTTCTCTTCCTTCTCCAAATACTTCAAAAGCACCTTCAGGCTTTCTAACTTCTCATATTTCATCTCCTTTGCGAATTCTTTCAACTCCACAACTTTGTTCTGTAAATCATCAGAGATTCCTTCTAATAACTTCTTTGCTTCCTCAGAGATAAGGGAAATATGCACAAACTCAACATTTTCAACACTACTACTAACAACATAGCTCTTGAGTTTATTAAATCCCCAGATTGCTGGCTTTTTTACAAGGGTGGTTTTTGCCCAACCACTCCACGTAACTTCAGGCTTTTCTTCAAACTCTGATCTTGGAATTACGTTTTTGGCTTGAATTAGTTCTTCCAAGATGTCTTTGAGACAAGCTGGGGTACGACGCTCGTGCAGGAAGGCTCTTTCTAGTGTAGAAAGGGTAAACGTATACATTTGATTGTGGCTCAAATAGACACAAATCGACTCTTTCCAAAACTCCAGTTTGTTGTGCCAGTCATGGGAATTTACGTTTCGGTTTCGTACGGGGCCGTAAAGAACATCCAGACGATCCTTCTGCTGCCATTCGGCAGGCAATTTATCGAACGGTAGATTAGATTGCTTCTTTTCGGGAGACATTTCTTCAAATTGATAAATTTATGAAGTATTTGTAGGAATTAATTGTATGTAAACATTGGTGAACTAACCTAAAAACTGCAATAAAAGTATATTAGAGAATCCACCTTACCAACCACCCAGCGGTAAAATGATGAACTAAAATTTGAAATTCAAACGTTTTATATTAATTTCTAATAAACAAATCAAAGAATCATCGTTCATGCAGCTATTGATTCTGCATTAAATGCAGTTTGTTTTAGTATGCATGATGATGGTCAAAGATAGTGAAGTCATTGAGAAATCTAGCGTTAAAAAAGTATCACGAAACGAATATTATACTGTTTTCTATAAAAATTCAATTGCTGATGTAAAACATTACATTGCATTATATTACATTAAATGGCAGTGCATTGTATTACATTAATATTGGTCAAATATTGATATTAAATATCCTGCGGAATCCTGTAAAATTAAAAATCTTCAAATAAATGCCAATAGATGGCGCTAGGAGTATCAAATCAAAATTAATACTCAACCGTCAAGTATACTCTCATTTTATGCATGAAAACAAGATTGTAAACGCCAATAATATTTTCAAATAATTAGAACACGTACAATTACGTTTGTTAGGTTAGTTTTTAACCGGTTACAAGCAATTCGCTTTAAAGTAATAATAAAGATAAGCAATGAGTGCAAACGGATGACTGGCTGACGTCACGTTCATAGTACGTGTGGTGTGCACGGCTGTGGCTAGCAGGCAAGCAGCAGGAATTACGTTCGGCATCCTAGTTGCGCTCGTGGTGTATGATTGCAGATTCTCGCGTTTTTCCTGTTCGCGCCGCACCGATCGCCAGAGGGGCACAAGTCGCACACAGCGCGTTGTTTGTGCGCAGTTATGCGTGAACTTTGGGTGTTTGTGATTCGGCAAAAGTGAGGTGGTGCGATGTGCCGTCGATAGCAGCGCGGCGCGTGCACGGCTCGAGTTTTTCGCCAGCGTGTGCGGTGTATTGCGAAGCGTCGATTCCCACGAGTCGTGAAATCCGACGAAAATGGCCCCAGGTTCGTAGCAACTTTGTGTATCTTCGAATGACATTGATCAATTTAACCTTAAAATTGCAACTCGCAAAGTTGTGAAGATTGTAAAAATCTTGATTGATTCAGGTGAATTAATCATGCTCACCTGAATCAATTCGGTGCTGCTGATTTGAAATCAATTGATTTCTAATCAAATAAACCAGGTCCCCCACTGATGCCCCATGGCAACACCTTGAGGCTAATAAGTTATGATGATCACTCAGGCTGATTGTAAGTGATCATCATTTGCTTATATAATTAAAACTTTGATGCATGTTTTGTTTGCATGGATTTGTAAAAACCTGTCGTAATCAGACAGGAAAGACGACTAAGCGAAACTTTGCATTACGCAATATCGTCTGTTGCTGCTTCCGAAACCAATTGGAATATATAATGCGAGAAATCAACGAATTTGCATATTCACACTCGTCCTAAAGCGAGTTTGAAACAGTCGATTCGTTTTCCTCGACGTGAACACATCGAATTCGCTCCTCTACTTTATTATATATTATCCTCTATTATATATTAAATAAATTAAAACTTGCGATGCGTTTAGAGAGTAATCACACTGCAAATAACAGTAAACGTTCACGTCCACTTCGTGAACGCAAAAAGGTGAATAAGTTCAAGGCTTCCGAACGTTCATCCTGTTAATCGGTTATCCTGTGACAATGCGTGAAATTTCCAACGTTTATTAAATATTTCTGCCCTTAATTTCCAGTGTTTGGGTCTGATGATGGCACCTCATCGGTGTAAAGGCTGCCTTCGCACACGTATTGCACGTCTGGCTGAGGTGAACATGGACAATTCCACGACAAATGGGTGCAAGGATGGCGAGGTCGCCATCAGCGACAATCCGGTGATGCCTTGGTTCGGCATGGATATCGGCGGCAGTTTGTGTAAGCTAGTTTATTTCGAGCCGAAGGACATCACGAAGGACGAGATCGAGTCCGAGATTGAAGCGCTCAAGAATATTCGGAAGTATCTGACGAAAAATTCCGCGTATGGACAGTCTGGACATCGGGATATTCACCTACAGGTTAGTTATTTCTACTTCTTCTCTTCTTAAAAGAAGAGTGTCTCAATTGACCGGCACGGAATTGAATGAAAATTTGTGTACATGTAGAACATATTCAAAAATAATTTGAGTTAACTGGATTTTTCGCCGTTTTGAGCCGAACACGTGCACACATTTTCATTCAATTCCGTGTCGGACAATTGTGACACTCTCCTTGTTAGTTATTTCCACTTATTATAAGTTTATTCTAATTGTTTACATTCGAAAAATTGTTTTCTCAAAGAAACTTGTAGAGTTTGGTAATATTTAAATTGGCACTTGTGGTTTTATGTTGAATGATTTATTCATTTATTATTTACTAGGTTTAATTTTATTAGTTAATACGTTAAAGTTTTTTAAATATTTGTGCTGAATGTTGGTGATTAATTGAAAATTGTTAATATTGTTTATTGATATCGACTAAACTGCTAATAGAAAGTGTTTTTCGATACTTGCTGACAACGAAAAGTAAATGGGAATTTTGTAAATAAACTACTTGTAAATTTTTCAAAGAAATATTAATGAGTGGTGGCGCTTTGCGTTTTTGATATCAATAGGTAACGATACTTTTTTCTATTTTGAAAAATCGTTTGAAGAACGTATTCTAGACTTTATTCTAAATGTTTACATTTGACAAGCATTTTTCAAGCAGGTAAAACTAGTTATATTTAAGTTGTTTGTCGTGTGTTATGTTTAATGTTTGCTAATGTTTAATAATTATTTGCAATAATCATTTCGTTGAATGTTTGCAAAAATGTGTGGTAAATTTATGTCGATAATTAATAGATATATGGTAATTTTATCAACCTCATGCGACAAATCGTTAATTTTAATGATATTTTAGCATTTTTGTAAATTTATTACAGTGAGAAATAATGGTCTGACTTACAGTCAGAGGCTCTTGGAGCTGATTGTGAGTTGACAGAGAGAATCTGTCTTTCATTGATTCGTTTTCAACTTGAATTAAGTTTTGTTTAACGAGGGAGAGAGAATATGTGATTTCCTATTGCTCACTGTATCGAATGAAAGAAAGATCATGCACGAAACTGAACTCAACTAACATTCTCATTTCATAGATAAGATAGAACTTGTATTATTTTTTTGGAAATTTATAGACAGTAAAATAATGATCTGACACACAGGCAGATGCTCATGAAGCCGAGATACGATACAATTTGTAGATGAATAGCGTCCTGAAAAAGATAAAATGTTATTACACGTCGCCCTGGGTTGCACATATTGACAAGTCTTGAATAGAATATAATTTTCTAATAAACAAAAGCTAAACAAATATATAATTATTTAAAATATGCGGAACATACAGGAATATCGACGTCAACATATTTCTGTCTACAATTTACAGACTGCCGTATATATTGAAACGTGTAAAAATAGAAAAATACACTTTTTTGTTTTATGTTCATGCCTTGTTAACGTGATAGAGTTAACAAAGGCATGAACACAGTTTAAAATAGTTTCTGTTTGTTTCCCTTTCTATTCTTGTACGTACTGAATCACAATACCATTTTTAGCTTTTTTAATAAGTGGTTTTATATTTAGACTTTCGAGGAAGTTTTATGAATGTGTACATTTCAGATGGAAAATGCGCGAATTCGAGGACGCTGTGGAACGCTGCATTTCATCCGCTTTCCCACCTGCGAGATGGGCAATTTCCTGGCATTGGCACGCAGCAAGGGCATGGCAAATTTGGTTACCACCGTTTGCGCTACTGGTGGAGGCGCCTACAAGTTTGAGGAAAACTTTCGTAAGGTAAGAAATATATTGATACATGCATGATTGATTTTGATAAGACATGTGAAAAATACTATAAGAAAGGTATGGTTATGTTTAGTTATTCAATAATTATGCGTCATTATCAATCTTGTGATGTATTATAAAAGCGCGTATTTCAGAATAATAAGCGAATATTGTGTCCTTGAGTCTAAGATAGATTCAGTGGAATACTCAAGTATTTTCTATATTTATCGTCATTTTTTGTTATTTACTTTATCGGCACTTCAGGGATTTTTATTTTAGGCTAGATTATATTAGATTATGTAAAATTTTTGCACGTGTTTTAGCAATTTATAATTTGACGACGTAATTAATTGGAATTGTAAAGAAAATTAACCTTTACAGCGTAGAATTAAGCGGTTTTCCATAAACACTGATTCTTTTTTCGATAAAGCGGCGGCTTCGCCACGTTGAGGAGCTGGATACTCGTTAGATCACTGCAGTTAAGCAACGTCGGACATAGCTACTAGGGATGTCAAAAAAGTATCCGTATCGATAAGTATCGATACCACGTGTCGATATTTATCGACTTTTATTATTTTTATTTATTTATTCAACAATCTTTTTCTACAACATAGTGGTGTAAGGGATGGGTGACCACTTGGTCTCCCCACTCAACAAGCGGCTGCGGCGCCGTCCGCAAACTCCTGACTTCGCAGTAAAAACGCGAACGAAGGTTGGGTGATTCGCTTGCAACGGTCCCCGGAAAAACCCCCTATGCACAAAGAGTTCAGGCAGTACCATCAGTAGCGAGACCGGATCGGGCCGGGAGAAAGTTACTAATCCCTTGCACCACTATGTGGCAGAAAAAAGTTGTTGATTAATAATAATAAATCTTTTCGATAAGTACTGATACATTTTTGACAAATATCGATATTTTCGTTTCGAACAATATTAATTGATATCACCAATATACCATAGTCGGACATGTTTATTAAAAAATGTTACAATTTTTTTTCAGGAAGTGAATATGAAACTAGCCAAATTTGACGAAATCGATTCGCTGATCAAAGGTATGCACTATGTGGAGGCGCAGAACAAGAACGAGTGCTACTACTGGTCGAACCCCACCAGCGAGGAGAATTGCCACAAAGTAAACTACGACTTTTCCAATCCGTACCCCTTTGTCTGCGTGAATATCGGCAGCGGCGTGAGTGTGCTTTCCGTACGTGGTCCAAACGACTACAAGCGTATCTCAGGCACAAGGTTAGTAATCCTTTTCAAACTATATTCCTGTTTAAAAAAATCTACGAGTATATTATGTTTGTAGTATAGGAGGTGGGACATTCCTCGGCCTATGCTGTCTGCTCACCGGTTGCAATTCCTTCGAGGAAGCCATCGAATTGGCCACAGGAGGTGATCACACTCGCGTCGACAAACTCGTGCGTGATATTTACGGTGGTGATTATGAGCGTTTTGGACTACCCGGTGATTTGGTGGCAAGCAGGTAAACATTTTCATTTCTCGCACTCACATTTTATCAATATTTTCTTCATAGTTTGAATCATCTTGTTTGTTTTTTTTACACAACTTGCACTTTGTTAATTAATTTAAATACTCTTTAAATGCTGCCCTTTAAATACTTTTAATTGCTCTTTATACTCTCATTTTCGCATCATTTTTTAACTTGTTTTTTGCTTCCAATGCAATAGCTTTTCTTTTCTCTGTCTGCTTTCCGACTTTCTCCTACCCCCAATACTTGATTGATTACGTGCGTGTGTGGGGGATGTTTTGTTTTCCGTTTTGTTGTTGCACTGTTGTTGCGTTTTGCCTACACAACAACAACGCACACACGACGACACACTGAAGTTTCTCGGCTCTGTGCAGCTTCGGCCAGATGAATTCGCGCGATCGTCGTAGTAAGGTGAGCCGTGAAGATCTCGCCAAGGCGACGCTGGTGACGATTACGAACAACATCGGCAGCATTGCGCGTATGTGCGCACAGCAGGAGCATATTGAACGGGTATGTAAACTTTATTCTTTTCTTACTTTATTACATCGTTTTCTTATGAAGCATTAAAAAAACGCCTTTTCCTATTAGACAGATGCATTTAGCGTGTTTATTATTCTACATTTTCAGAGAGAATTAGATTAGTTCTGTCGAGAACAACTTCAGTTGATTCATATGAAATCTTGCGAGAAAATCGTGTATTCTAATAAAAAACGAATAGCATAGGCAACCCACATAACTCATATCATGTATTTCATTCACTCTTAACTTAACACTCTTAACTCTTAATTTACAAAATATATTCTTCCAGGTTCTATTCATTGGCAACTTCCTTCGCGTGAATCCAATCGCAATGAAACTGCTCGCCTACGCCATGGACTACTGGTCGGGCGGCACCATGAAGGCGCTCTTCCTGGAGCACGAGGGCTACTTTGGCGCCGTCGGCTGTCTTTTGAAGTTCAACGAGGACACGGAAACGTCTCCGATTAGCTGATTGCGTTCAGCGACCGCCTGCGGACACGTGGCACAACAAATACAGCACTAACATTCCCTCTCCGACGCCTACTCTTTCAACATATTAATACGTTTTTATATTCTACCCATAACTACACTCGTTACAAGCGAATACGATAGAAGACGACCGAATCCGAGGATACACGTGTAAATAATCTCACAGGAAAAGCTGTGAAAAAAAACGCGCATAGAGAAAAGTGAGGAACGTACAAATGTGTACACTTCAAGGACATTTTTATAAATAACTTTTTATTGATGTAGCAAAACTGTGTGTGCGTGGCGTAGTTTTTTAGTGGAGTTATTGAGTGTGATGATGATGAGTGAAGAGCAATTGGAAAACGTTATATTTTATATTCAATCGCCGTCATTTTTATAGCGTTTACGTGTGGAAAATGGCGACGTTGGTTCTCAGGCTATAATTATATATCCTGTTTGTCACGATTTTTTTAACGTTGTAAATTGCAGAAGAAATCAAAAGGCAGGAGCTTTATGGGATAATACGCACCAAATCAGTTAATTGTAGCTGTTTTTTGTTGATAAGACATCACACGTATACAAGTGGTTATATTTAGAGCTACCGATGGCACAAAGGGATTTTAGAGGTTATAGCGAAACAGGTGACAGCACAACTTCAGCGATTGAAGGTAATGTTAAGCTAGATTTATACATAATTTAGTGGAAACAACGATATGATGCAAGAAAGTGGCGAAAAGTATTATGTAGTAACCCGACACAATTGTTTTTTTTTTCAGAAATTAATGTATATGCATTTATATCGATGATAAATCACGTTACTGTACGCGACTGTACTGTATATGCAAAGTACAAGTTTACAGGTTAGGTCTACACAACGCTTTGTGTTGTGGCGAAGATTTTAGGTTAAACAGTGTTGCTGTTGAATTATAAATGGATGGCAGGTTATATGACCTGTGATTGAGGTTATAAAAGCGCTCAATTTGTTTCTGTTGCCTTTTTTATATATAAAATTTAATATAATGAGCATTATCACATAAAAAAGTTTTTTTTTCTAAATCAGCATGAAACAAAGTGAATATTGCATAATGATTGAAAAAGGTAAATATTTATTCCCCAGTAATAATAACAATGTATGTTTTGTATAGTTACCGAGGGGATCGTATTTTATTTTAATGAATTGATTATTGCCTTTTGATTTTTAGTATCTTTTAAAAATTGATTTATGTAATTGTAACATAACTTCAAAGAATTTAGTTTACATCCGACTTCTTACGTTTTTTAGGTTAATGAAGTTTAAAAATGCATTTTTTCTGGAAACTGAAATAAAGCGCTAAAAAAGTTATCGTTTCAGTAAAATATATGAACTCCAAACACGGAAGATTGATTTTGATATTATCGTTATGATTATAAGGAAATTGTTAACGGTTGGGTACATCCAACTTTGCCTTACGGCGATGAATTTTAGGTTAGCAACATTCCTGTGCATCCAACAAATTAAGGTTACACCGTTTTATATTTTAATTGTTATATAACCAGTGTCACATGAAATAAATCTGACATACGCAGGTATTTACACCTTTAAAAATGAATAGTAAAAAAATATTTACTGAAAGAATCGCGTAATGATCACATTTAACAACAAGGCATAACCACCCTGACTTAGAGGAAAAAGGAGTGTAAGACACAAAATAAGACATTGTCAGAGGTCAAGGCGCTAGCCTAGCAAATTAGAACAAGCTAGGTTATAAAAGCGGTTATTGGTGAAGCGTAAAAAGTCGTTTATAAAGTGATTAACGTTTCAATAAATCAGTTATAACCTAAAAACGAAGGTTGGTTAAGTGACATCGAAAATAATCAATTTGGCGCAGTGCAATAGATGATAACAGAATTTCAGCGAATGAAAACCAATAATTATGCAAGACAAATGTTTAACCAAAAACGAAAGAACGACACGAACATTTTCCATGGTTATAAGAAGAACATTGCAGGTTAACTTTAGTTGTGTGTTCTTATAATTTAAATGCATACAACACTTTGAATTCGGAATATTTTAAGTTTTTTTTTAAGGAAATAACGTCATACGTGGAAAAGGTAACATCATAAACGTTGATATTTTTAGCCTTTAACAAATGAAACGATTTAACATCCACACATTTACCGAAGTAATCGTTAAGGATACTTAAAGATTACTTCAATAAATGAGATATCATTAACGGTGATAAATCAGCAGTAGTACGCCTTTAAAGGAGAATTTTACTTAAACAATTTAAAAATACGTTTAAAACAGTCATTAACGGTTCAGTAAAACGTATAACCTAAAAATCGAAAAAATGACAAAACATTACCAATGATTATAAGGAAAATATCAGTGTTATATTCAGGATGGTGGTTAAGTGTAACGAAACAATCAATTTTCAACGTAAAATTTTAATGCACCACATTCAAAGCGCGTGAGGTAAAAGTACACTTCAATAGTACCCAAATAAAACTATTCTACAATAAATACAACATAAACCTAAGAAAGTTCGAAATCTAAAAAGTAGAAATCGTTTGCTTTCATGTCAGATATACCCTAGCTACATACTACTACGCTTGTGATAGAAAAATATCTAACTCGCGACTTACATTTAATATCATACATTCGCCTTTTATCAATATCTCTTGCATTTTATGTGCGTTTGTTTCTGCCTTTTAATGACTTAAAACAAATATTGTTTATACGAACATTCTCGCAAAGATTGCCGATAATTTCCGAGAATGACGCGTATGCAGGCAGCGCCATCTTAATAGCCCCCATAACCTAGTAATACATCTTTTTAAGTTATTTACAAGTCTTTGGTTTGAACTCATAGACTCCATTGCATTGCTTTAGCGATAGAATCGCATTATTAACATTATAAACTAATTTTTCACCGATTTCATATGGTATGTCATAAATACGGAATGTTGGGTTAGGTTTTTTTTTAAAGTTGGTTAGTTGAGATTGCGTATACAGCAGCTGCTGCGCGAATCGAGGTTGACTTTTCGCAGATCGACGGTGTCGTTCAGATCGGCGGTTTCCGCCTGCCGGTCGGCGTTACGTTCCGCTTTCAGCCAGTGCTCAACGGCGAGGTGGAAGGCTTCCTGGACGTTGGAGGCGTTCTTCGCGGACGTTTCGATGCAGGTGGCAATGTGGTTCTCGGCACACCATGTATCCAGTTGGATTTTTGTTACTTCGCGTTCTTTGCCTTCTACATCACTCTGGAATTGTAAGTATTTTCAGTTTAATAACTCTAAAAATCATAAACGCATGAGTCAGAATATGTAGATTTCCGCATGTACAAAAGTAAATGTCAACTGTCAAATACTTAACCAAATAACACATTTCTTTAAAAGTTTTACAAATAAATTTCATTATTTTGGCAGTTTTATGGTCTTTTAAGGATCATGATTTTACTACCTTTTGTCTAAGACAAAGTAAGAATTAGTTTAAAGCGAAAAATTATTTTTGTTTCAACCAGTGATCAAGTGAGGTTATATTTCCACGTTTATCAAATCGAAACACGCCGAACATTTCCGAGATATTAGTGATATATACGCATGCGTCAAATTATCTGTCAATTGTCATATTTGGCATTTGTCACAATTAATTTCTTTGTATCAATGAAAAAGTGTGGTTATAAATTTCTAAATTGTCCTTATAATAGTCTTAATTGATTCTAAACACATCTCTTCAATTGTTTTATAAATACATTTCATTATATTGAGAGTTTTATGGTATACCGAAAATCGCCGAATGTTTCCGAAGAATTATTGCATGCGCATAAATGTCACTTGTCAAACAACACCTAACCAAAAATCACAACTCTTCAATTGTTTTTTAAGTAACTTCTTCATTAACTGATAAAAAACTGATCAAACTCACCTTATTGCCCACTACAATGAAGGGAAACTGTGAACTCTCCTTAATATCAGCATAATGCAGGAATTCAGCCATCCACATCCCCAAATTCTTGAAACTCATCTGATCGTCAATTGCATAGGTTAGTAAACAAATGTCACTACCTCGATAAAAAGGCGTCCGAAGTGTTTTAAATCGTTCTTGACCAGCTGTATCCCAAATCTAAAACATTAACTATTTGTACTCCTGTGATTTAGTCGTTAAAAGCAGGAACTCACTTGTAAAGTATAAATGTTTCCCATAATTTCAATATCTTTATTCAGGAACTCCACGCCAATGGTATGGAACGAATTCTCGTCAAACTGATTCGACACGAACCGATTCATGAGACAACTCTTGCCAACGCCACCATCGCCGAGAATCACCACCTTCAGCAGCGGATTCTTATTCACCGGACGCATGCTGACACGACCTGAGGATGCCGACATTTCCACGCTGTTGTTGCTACCAAAGTGAGTATCATTCCACTATATCGATATTCACACTCGTGTGGTCTACACGTGAATACATAAATTTTCACATATTTGTCGTGGTTCCCCTTTAAATTTGACTCACATCTGCCCACTGTTCAACCTGTAAAGAAGTACCACATGTAAATCACATAAAAAAAGATGTTTGTCTTGATTATGATTGGTCTTGAGGTTAAAATCATCAAATTTTGTGCTATTCTTAAGATTATGACTCATATCTAGACATACCTGGATGGGTTCAGACCGGTTGTCTTCCTTCAGGCGACAAGGCAACAGTTTTTACATGTGTAATAATTATTTGGTTGATTTGGCACAGAGTGTGAGCAGGTAAAGATTTAGCACACGGTTGTGAACGATGCGAATATATGGCAATGTTTTACCGGACGCGCGAAATAGAACAATGAATGAAATCCATTTCAACGGCACTTGTGCGCCGCCTGCGCACAGCTGAGGTACGGTTTGGTTGGGTTCATTCTTGCGCTGACAAGGAGAGTGTCTTAATTGTCCGCCGCAGAATTGAATAAAATCTTTTTGTACGTGTAGTACATATATACAAATAATTTGTGTTAATGCGATTTGTCACCGTTTGCAAAAAATCAAAGTTTAGTCACAAGTAATCACAGGTTTGCCGTATCGGTTTCTTGTCGGATTCGTCAGAGCCTTACCTGTCGACCTCAGGGTCGCAGGTTCAGGTTTTGTCCATCGAAAGCTTCATAGTATCAAGCTTGCTGTTAAAGTACTATATAACTCGTTTATTTATGACCAAACTTTGATTTTTTTTGCGTTAAACGGCTTAAAATCGCGAATAATTCTTAATTATTTCTGTGTATATACAAAATCAATTTCATTCAATTCCGTGTCGGACAATTGAGACATTCTCCTTGTGAGACATATATATATAAAATGACGACCGCTGGAAGTAATGCGTGGTTTTACAATTAGAGAGGTATTCGATGATGTAATTTGCGTTAATTATTTGTTAGATATGCGTAGTTTACTGGTCTACTAGCTGAGTGTGAGGTAATTTGTGCGGTTATTGTAGCATAGTAAACACTGTTTTCTAGGAAAAACATTAGTGTGTCTATTGCTATTTTAAAATAATTTTAAAACTTTGAAATTGTGGTAGAAACTAGACCAACAGTTCTCACCTTTTTTTAAATATAAATTTGTTGAGTAGGGGTTTTAAAATCATTTTAATTATATTAAATATTAAGGTGACAACGTGAAACAAATGACAAACTGTTCTTCAACTCTTCCACTTCAATTCCTGGTACTCCACCACCTTTCCTGGTACTCCACCAATCGTCTAGGAGCTAGATCACCCTGCCTACCCTCCATCTCTCTCTCTCTCTCTCTCTCTCTCACCCTCTCACTCCTTATACTGGGCGACTCCGCATAACATAAACAACGCCGCTTCGTCGTGCCACTTGAATAGACCTTCGCTCTGTGAGGCCTAAATAAGTTTTATTGCTGCCATTAACGGACGTAAGCTCACAAGTGAGTGCCATTCGATTTTTCTAACTAAGCAGGACAATAGCACTCAAAAAGGCCATATTCCCTTTGTTGTGATAAGTA
>JAODAC010035544.1:0-13318 GCA_027575185.1 Mimaenictus wilsoni
TTACTTATTACTTATTGTAATCAATGTATGTAATGGAATTGGTTGAAGAATTATGCCAATAAAGGTTTATATATATACTTTAGTAAACAGATTACCAGTTTCCGTTTTATTCAGTAATAACTCTTTAGTGAAACACAAAGTTTAAGTGATATTTTGAGGTGAAATTTTCGACTGAAGCTACTATGACATCATGACTTAGTTGTCGTAAAAACAGCTGTTAACCTTAAAGAACAAGACCGCTTCGTATACTCTAGTTTGTCCTATTCTCTTTTTTTACTTTTTCTTCCTTCATTTCATTTTTGCACTTTACAACATTTCTTTTTAACTTTTTAAAATTTTGTACCCGCAAGTTTCAAAAGTATCAATATAAGACTAAAATAGACTAAAATTAGTAAATTATTAATTATGCGCAATGCTGATGAAAAAACAGTGTTTTAACTTTTCCTGTACATTCGGTGACTATAATTCCTTATACGATTATAGTCACCGTATATTTATTAAAATGTACTATATTACCAGTTTCCGTTTTATTCAGTAATAACTCTTTAGTGGAACCCAAAGTTTAAGTGATATTTTGAGTTGAAATTTTCGACTGAAGCTACTATGACATCATGACTTACAATTAGTTGTCGTAAAAACAGCTGTTAAGCTTAAAGAACAAGACCGCTTCGTATACTCTAGGTTGTCCTTTTTTTTATCGATGCCTAACGACGAAATATACATCGTATGATTTATCAATTAAACTTGTAAAACAGTGCCAAAAATCGTGTTTTCACATCAAAATATCAATATAAGACTAAAATAGACTAAAATTAGTAAATTATTAATTATGCGCAGTGCTGATGAAAAAGCAGTGTTTTAACTTTTCCTATAAATTCGGTAACTATAATCGTATAAGGACGTATATTTATTAAAATGTACTATATTATTATTTATAAAAGTTGAAGTTGCCGTACATGAATTTGCCTCCTTTTATGGTTACGACAATTCGACACAACTGTTTCTTTCGAATTATTGAGATGAAATAAAATGTAATACATTCGTATCAGAAAACCATATCAATCGATTTGTTTCAATAATATGAATATTGACTGTGGAATATCACAGTTTCACTATATTCATTTTTCAATTTCAATTTAAAATTTAAATTCAACAAATATGTTCTAAAAATCATATGGCAAAAGAAATGTTGATAAACGGCGTATCGTTCTAAAGTTTTGAATATATTTTTTATTTAATTAACACTGGAGACAAACACTATATCGATGTTTTACAATTTTGGTTTATTTGGTACATTTGGGTTGTACCAAATAAATCAAAATTGCAAAACATCGATATCGTGTTCATCTCCAGCGTTGGTTTTAAAATGTTTTACCAAAACCCGACAGAAGACTCCATCAATTATATTTTTATTTATTAATAACACATTACTAATGTAAGATTCGACACAGGGAGTAACATTTCTAGTCTAAATCCAAATTTGATTGGAGCTATAATATTGGGACTGGTTAGATTTGTCGGTAACCAATTTATGTTAAGCCTAACAAGACTAGAGAATTTAATTAAAGCTTCATTTAGGCTGTTAATTTTATAGTTCGCATTTTTTCTTCTTCCCTTTATTTTCTGCAGTATATTTTTCTTCTTTTGTCCGCCTAGTCGCTGTATGAGGATATGTCTTTGACCTGTGTTTCTTCCAGAATATTTTTGAGTACTTTGAGCATATGATTTCTGGTTGAGTTGCTCACCCATGGTGAAGCAGACTTCTATAACGACAACCACAGAAGTAAGAGTGGTTTTCGGAGAGAGTAGAGATGACTCAACCAAGATTTGAGCCTGGAACCACCTGCGTGGTAAGCAGCGATCTTACCAACAGTATACTTTTGCTCTCAGTATAGTTTTGAACTTACGAACTTGTTTTTGTAATATCTCTTCAAATTTCTTAGCCACAATTTTTAACATCAACATAGATCTTAAAGTACCCAACTTATTAAAACATTTGCAATACGTTAATTTGGCAATAAATAGCCATGTGCGTATATGAAATACACGTAGAATAACTGAATAGAATCAAATTATGCCATCAGTAGTATGATTACATGGATTTTACGACCACCCCCTCCACTCTCTATCGCTTGTCGCTGGTTTTCACATGTTACTTTTTTGATTTACAGACCATTGTCTATGACCATTAGCTCTATTCAATTTTTTTATTAGAGACTAATACTGTTGATAAGAAGACGAATTCACTTCACTTTGCATCCCCACCGAGGATCGAACTCGGGACCTCTTGACTTTATTGCTATTTTTTTTTTTAACTTTTTTGAAGTCTATTAACGTGTATCTTATCAACATAATGTAAAAAAAGAACAGTTAAAAACGAAAAAATAAAAGCCATCAAAATGGGTTCGTTAAGAACCAATTTGCATCAATATTATTTCTATTGAATTAGCTCTAACGAAATTTCTGTAACACAGAAAACTAAATACAACCAAACAACATTATAAAGAATAGAACGTAAAGCTACTTACATTATTAAAACTATTTCAATAAGTTTGTAGTTTAAATATTTAAACCCTATATAATTAAATAAATATTAAAGTTTACGGCATTAATTACGAACTACGAATGATAAATATGCAAGTACAGTAAAGGTAGGAAAGGGAGGTTGATGTCAAACACGCACAGCAAACACAGACGCAATTATGACTTCAAGATAACATTATTTCGCTTCGTTTTACCTCATTTGCGTTTATCCTTAAACTAGAAAATGTTATAAATCGCCCTGCGAAACGCCAAATTACGCGAAAACTTGAAAACCTTTCATAAACATTAATTAACTACAAAATTGTAATATTTTTTTAACTGCCTTATAAAATCATAAACAAAGTTTAAAGATCAGGTTTGTTATATACTCTAGTAAAACTACTATAGAAGAAGTCAAATGCTTACAAAATAATGCTTACAAAAGTTACAATGCAAAAGTAATACATTGCAAACGTATAAATTTCAGGTATTCAGGTATGCGTTCAACTGGAACATAATCCATAAAATATTTCAATTGTTCTTTCTCCTGGCTTGTTTCCTACAACTAGCAATAAACTGGGACCATTGAACATTTATTAAATTGAGCCTTATCGAATGATAAACAATTGAATTGATATATAAAACCGTTCGAGACTAAAAACAACGTTGTAAAATAACGAGGAAACTTAGTCATCCTTTAAAGAAACGCGAGAAATACAATCGACATTCCTCCTTTCCGGTAAGTTTTCAGTAACTCTAGTACTTTATGGCGAACCCGGGCTCCATGGATCTAGATTCATTGCATTCCTTGAACAAACTTCGCTGTTCACCAATGTGGATCGAACAATAAATTATAGTGAAGGTAATTTATACACGATTCTCATGTTTCTACATCCAGTAATATTAGAATCCAGTAATATTTAAAGTCTTATTTAAACGTCAATTCTAAAACGATAAAAGAATAATATAGGCAACCAAATCTACTGTGTTTATGTGGATTCAAGGACCATCCCCACCACTTTTATATTTTCTTAAAGATTTATTCACATTTCTTAATTGTAGTTATGTTTTTAGGAAACATTCAACAGATTGTTCCTTCAACGCAACTCAATATGTATTGATTCAACTTTGAAAGAAATGAAATATTACCATCTTATAAATATTAAATTAAATCAGTCATGCTTACCCGGCATCTTGTGCTTCGTGCGCCCTAATTATTGATAATAAATTATTATTTTGTAGGAAGTCGCAACAGGCAGCGTAGCTATAAAAAAAAACGAGCACAAAAACGTATTCAGTAATAAATTCTTATAGACTTCATAACAGCCGTAATTATCGAATAAATCTTACCTGTAAAAATATGAGCAGCCTCTTACAGTGTTGTTTGAGAAATGTTCCGCGTTGTTTTCGTTGCCGAAATCCTCGAGCGGATCTGACCAGAGAAGATCACACATGGGCCCGAACGCAGGCGGTTCCTTAAATCTGTCTAGCTGCAAATGCAAACGATAATATTTTGATTAATAACAGAGAACTTTCTTGAAAATAACGAAAAATGGTCTCAAATCAAATTGGCAACTTTCTCGAACTTTTCCAGGCTCGTTTTTAAAGCTTGGGGAAAAATGATGGAAAAATGATGAAAAATGAATTTTTAGAAAATATCACAGTACTTTCCACACACGATTTATAAATACATCTATGTGGTTTAAAATTGATCATTACAGTTATTAATTAATTTTTAATATAATTTCCAGGACATATTATATAAAAAAACGGAATATAGCAAAGAAATGTTATTAGTAGTATGTTTACGTGGATTCCACGACCATTCCCTCCAGTTTTATCTACTTTTAATACTTTCTAACTATAACAACTATTAATTTTAAATAATATTTGAATTTTCGACAGAGATACACGAGATTTAAGCTACTGGAAATTCTAGCTGCAAATTCAAACGAAAATATTGTGATTAATAATTCCATTCTTAAAAATATAGAAAAAGATCTCAAATAAAATCCCCTATGTCTTCCAACCCCGTTTTCCTTTCATCAGACGTTTTATATATTTGCGCCTATGATGTTTAAAATTGACCAGTTTCTGTATTAAATTGATTCTAATGTAATTTCATCCAGAATAAATGACAAAAAAAACGGAATACATCCAAAAGATGTTAATCGTAGTTTATTTACGTGGTTTCTAAGACCCTCCCCTCCACTTTATATTGGCCTGCGCACAGGCGGTTGTAATAAGCGTTAGCGATCGCATGCGCACTTGTACTGTCAGTCTAACAGAAAGCTTAAGTGAGCCGAAATTAGGCTACAGATTCTACGACCACCCTCTCCACTTTTATCCATTTTTTAATAGAATTTGAATTTTCGGCTAAGCAACTTCGGGATTAACCGTCTGGAAATTGTAGCTGCAAATTCAAACGAAAATTATTACGATTAATAATTCCATTCTTAAAAATCTAGAAAAAGATCTAAAATAAAATGCCCAATCTCTTCCAACCCAGTTTTCCATCCAGCTTGCTACGTTCAACGTAAAAGTATAAATTTTAAAAATATATGACCGTAGAACTTCGCATTTTCCACACGATTTTCATTCATGTCAGTATCAGCTACGTATTTATGCGCTCTCGACCAGCTTCGCCCACAAAAGGTGTCACCATGTAATATTTAAATCGCATTCAGTTCAAGTGAACCACACGATATGACGCTTTGCACCCCTAAGAAAATGCTGACGTGAATATTTTCCGCTTCCGAAAATGGTACGTCTCTGTCGGAAATTCGACGTCGACAAAATGTAGTCATACTTCAAGAAAATGGAGGGATACTCATATTTCATCTTACGCCTCAGTTTGTAAATGTTGTTGTAGGAATTAAAACTTTGTAATTATCTCAAATGACAGACGAGGAATACCGTACATTTGTAGAAAGAGCGCTTGCAAATCACTCTAGAATGCAACGCCTTGTCTCCGGAGACTTAAAGGACACCGGAGAAGTCTCCAAGCTGCCAATTTAGGAAAATCCTGAAAGTTCTAAAAGCGCCCTAACATAGTTATATCGTGTAAAGTGATCGCGCCATGACATCTAGTAATTTTCATGTCATTTTCGCTTGATATACTGAATAAACTGTGTTAAAACTTTTTAAAATGACTTAGACTAATATTTATTTAAGAAAGGTGAGTATATTAGGTTTAAAATGGGTTATTAAGGTCAGAAAAATAAGTTGGGAGGTCATTTTTCTAGTAATATGTAAAATAGTAACTGAAGGTTACCCCGTCACTTTTTGTAGTTTCAGTTATTACTATTAATATTTTGATTTGATGAATTTGTGGCATATCAAGATAAAATATAGGAAAAGGAATGAACATGTCAAGATAAATTTAACTAACCAAATGATTAGACCTAAGAACTTAATCAATGTTTATCTTTAATTGAAATAGCTTTATCATTTTTTTCCACAAGAAAAATGACAGAAAACTGAATACAAACGAACGGTGTTATATGTAGTACGTTTAACTGGCTTCTACCACTACCCCCACCACATTTCCTTCTTTATGAAGACAACACTTCTATTGATATTCTTCCAACATTATTTGATTTTTATAAAACATGTAACATAAATACTAAATCAAAATAACAAACAATGACGGGCTAAGGGCTGAAGGGCTAAGGGCTGAACTTCGTGTTCGGTCATGATTGAAAAGAGTTAATTACTGAGAAATGCGAGACGACATGTATTAATGTATAGATGAAAAGGGACATGCGCATCTCAAATTACCATATTTCTTAAATAATTAATAAGTGATTATTAAATTTGCAAAAATAAGTTCTGAAATCGTTTTGATAGCAAATAACTAAACGGAATCAATCTATATATCTTGGTTCACAGCCATCCCTTCTCTTTTTGCGACCTCTTTCTTTAATTCAACTACTATCGTTAACTTTGTTAGAATCTTTCATTTTGGTGTAATATCAAAATAATCCAGAGAAAGAAAATAATAGAAAATTTTCATGTGATCTAAAACAAAGCAAATAATTATATTAAAAGACCTATGCATTTTAAAACATCGAAATAAATCGGAACAGAATTATATGTAGTATGTTTAACAAGCTTCTACGACTACGCCCACCACTTTGCCTTCTTTATGAAGACAACACTTCTATCGATATTCTTCCAACATTATTTGATTTTTATAAAACATGTAACATAAATACTAAATCAAGATAACAAAGAATGACGAAAGAAAAGGGTGAAAAAACATTTGCGTGAAATAAAAACCAGTCAAACTATTAGGTTGAAGGGCTAAGGGCTGATGTTCGCGTTCGGCCACGATTGAAAAGAGTTAATTACTGAGAAATGCGAGATGACCTGTATTAATTTATAGATAAAAAGTGACGTGCACGCCTCGAATTACCATAACTTTCGAAATAATCAGCCGCACACAAAAAAAGATAAAGTGCACGAGAGTCGGGGTCGGGGGTGAACGAGCACCGGCCTCGCAAACAAAGCACAACATAGCCACATAACCGCACAGCTCGCGCAGGATGGAAAAAAGTTACAAGCAGGAAACTATGAGTTTCTGCGAGCCTCGACCCAAGCAAGCAGTGCGAAGGAGGCAAGTAAATTAGCAAGCACAAGAGCCTCTTGAAACTAGGGCATTTTAGACTAATATAAGCATGTTTGAATGGCCTTCATGTACATGCTAGGAAAGTAGGAAAATACAGTAAAAAAAAACTATACAAAAAATAATCATTTTTCCATGATATTCAAGCGGAAAATCATATAAAGCACGAAAAACTTGCGAAACTCTTTACAACTTGTAGTTAACAACTTAACTTCCGATTGAGATTAAAATTTTCATTAAATTTCAAAGATAATTAAAGTAAATACCTTTAAAACTTTGAAGGAAAATAATAAGACTTAATTGAGTATTTAATATTTCTGTTTACTTCATTAAACACTCGGCATTAATGATTTCCAAGTAATTACCGCTTGATTGACGACCTCGTTCGAATACACGTTCTTATGAATATCGCTCTAGTTACGAATTATTTCCGTGCGTTACCACAATTAAAGTGGTCGAAAAGAACGAAAGAAGACGGAAAAGTCGTTGGAAAACTTTTCTTCTCGGCTATTCAGCACCATCTTTTGTTCGTGTGTTTTCTAGCGACACGCAGAAAATGTTTTCTCTTAGGTTTTTATTTTTATGACGGTCTTCTTATGCAGTTTTACGACATTATAGAAATGTGTGTTGCAAGTGAATGAGAGAGTGAGAGATAGAGAAAAAAAGCCAAATGCACTTACCTTTCGAATATCGTCTAAATTATGAATTTCTGGTGAGAGTCCGCCGTGAACACAAAGAAATTGTTGGTTCATAAGGGCTGCGAGGGGCAGGCAGTCGAAAGCATCCATACACGCGTCATATACTCGTTCTGAATATTTGATTTTACCTACGGAGATACACAAAACATGATTATAATTAGATAATTGATTATGGATATTCGTGGTTCAATGTTCAACATACAAATCTCACAGTTATTAGTTTCTGTGGATTCTCGACCCATCCCCTCCACCAAATTTTATTACAACAGCCCTCTCTCTATACGAGTTCGAAGTCCCCGACCCCCACTTTATTGAAAATTTAAATTTCTATTTATTTTTAGGATAATATAATAAATTTCTTTACATATTCTCTTTTTGAGATATGAACCTGTAATTAGTATGTAGTAGTTTAACTAATAAATGTAGAGAATATTTCTACATCTCGGTTATTAGTGTATTTATAAGAGCTCTCGAACCACCCTTTCTGCCTCCTCGAAGTATTCATGAGATTTATTTGGAACGTCTTAAATCTTAAATAATTCTTAAATAAAATCAGTAAATCTTAATAAATACATCTTAAATTAATTTCAGTAAAGCTTTGCACCAATAATAACGCAACCTGAGAGCTAAAAATATTTATATCTGATATCACAAATATTATTAACATTCTTTCTTTTTAGTTAAATAAAATGGCCGTTGAAATATTATCCCTTGAAATTAAATAATACCATTCCACATTCAATATGACTTTACTACAATGCTGCTTTTCCCATAATTGCACCTTACTTGGAAATATTCAAAACAGAAAATTGTAGAAAAATGCCCAAATGTAGAAAAATACATATTACATATTTCGTATACCTGTGCGGATTCTCGTCCCACCCCATTCTCCAAAAATACAAAACAAGCCTAAAATTTAATCTGAAAATACTTTAACATGTTTAATAATGCATGGCAAAAGTCATAAATTTACTTAAAACATTTATATCTTCACATAACTTATTCATATTTTACGTTTCTCAACTTCACATTATCCGCAATTCCTTCTGGTTAAACGACATAAATCTATTTTAACTACCACTATATAATACATGCCCCCAAAAGTGAAAAAAACGTGTCCATAAATAACTGAGTAAGTAGTATCTGATCTTACTTGCAAACCTATATTATAGAAAATTATAGAGTAGTATTTGTTCCCTAGTTATAACATATCATGTACATATGTGGATTCTCGAACCGCCCCCCCCCATCAAAATTTGGAAAACCTTAAAATTTAACCCAAAAACGTGTTTTCCTGTTCAATAATGCATCTCAGAAGTCACAAACCTACTTCAAAACAGATATCTAACTTTCAGATATCATAATCAAATATAAAGAGTATTCAGTATGTGTATATAGTGTATGACTTATTAATATTTTCTTTTCTTCAACTTGGCACGGTCCCAAAAGTGAAAATCCGTCCTCTAACATACTCAGGTACTTATGTGGATTCTCGATCCACCCCCTCCCCCAAAAATTAGAAAAACCTTAAAATTTAACCGAAAAAAGTGCTTTTCTATTCAATAAGACCTTTCCAAAAGTTACAAATCTACTTCAAAACATAAATATCCAAATGTCAGATATCATAATGCAATCAAGAATGTATTCTTCACATAGTTGATTAATATTTTAAGTTTCTCAACTTTTCATTATTCGTAATTCCTTCTTGCTGAACGACATAAATCAACTTTAATTACCACCACATAATACACGCCCCCAAATGAAAAAAAAAAACAGATTGTGATAACTTCGTGTCCGTCACTCAGAGGAATTTGACCTTACCTGAAAACAAGCAAGACAGAAAATTGTAGAGATATTTCCGTACTTTTACACATTTCATATTTCATGGACTTATGAGGATTCTCGAACCTCCACTCCAAAAAAAAAAAAAAATTAAGCCTAGAATTTATCAAAAAACGTGTTTTTATGTTCAATAATACATTCCAATAGTCACAAATCTACTTCAAAACCTAAAGTTCTAAGTGATAGGTATCATAATCCAATCTAGAGTGTATTCTTCACATGACTTATTAATAATGTACGTTTCTAAGCTTTACATTATTCGTAACGCCTCCTTGTTGAATAACATAAATCAACTTTAATTACCCGTCACATAATACACGCCCCCCAAAAGTAAAAAAGGAAAATTCATCCCGAGATTGCGAAATCTTGGGCCGTAGCTAAACTAACTACCGCTTCGCACGCACTTCCCACGATTCGCATGAGTGATATCTCGTCGTATCATAAAAATGTCGCAAAGAATCACCCTTAACGCCGCATATTTCACGCCCGCATTGTCTCAGCGAAAGCACTCTGCGTTTATTATGCATTATCATCGCAATATATTATGTCGAATGAAAAACACGAAACACTGCAGCGCCTAAAACAGTAAGATACTGATGATGTATAATACTCACATTCTTGTTTGAAAGTAAAATATTCTGTAAGGTGACGACATTCGTGATTGCCACGAAGAAGGAACAGCGTCGTTGGGTGACAAAGCTTCAGCGCCCACAGGTACAGCACGCACTGCAAAAGTTTACAAATTACAAACATTTGTATGTTATTACTTTATTTAGCGGTGGCGGTGGGTAGGTTGCTGGATAAGGAATGAGTTAAGCGTGAAAGTCGGAACGATAGGAGGGGAGGTGGAGGAGTAGGAGCGGCACTATACCAAGCAGTGCAGACAATCGGGATGAGACTGATAGCCAGAGCACGGTGTAGATCGGAAGAGAGGGGATGGAAGGTGTGGATGGGAGATGAATATGTCGGGTGTATCCTATGTGGAGGGTGGAGGGATTCCCGGGAGCATGTTGGGAGTGATTGTATAGGAATGAAAGAGGAGTGGGCGCGTGATTGCCAGGGAAAAAAAGAGAAGGCTGAAAGAGTGGCTGAGTGAGAATGGAAGGGGGGTGGTAATTTTGAAGGTGATAACAAAGCTGAAGGAAACAGCACGGAATGGACGCCTACCATCAACTACCATCAACTACGGGACGGCGTCAAATTGAAGGTACCTAGGAAGTGAAGGAGGAAAACGCCGGACAGAAGGATTCAGTAAGGATAGGGAGTGAAAGTGCAAAAGAAGTTTAGCGGCTTTGATTATTTTTTGTTGAAATGGTATTTATTTAATCAAATTTTGTTTGATAGTATTTAGTATGTTAAGTCTTACTTGTTACTTATTATTATTACTTGTTACTTATATATATAATGGAAGCGGGGGGAGGGGGGGAAGGTAATGTGCCAATAAAGGTTGTCTACTACTTTATTTAGCATATTAAAAAAAATTATAATAGTATCAGTAACGTGGGAGAATTGTAGACTTACCTCTATACTAAAATATCCTCTATCGACATAGTCACCGAGAAATAGGTATTTTGTACTAGATGGAGGACCTCCAACTTCGAATAATTTCATGAGGTCATAAAATTGTCCATGAATATCTCCGCATACTGGAACAAAAACAAAAGACACTTTTAAGCTTGGTTTCATTCGAAATACAGTTCATATGTTTGTGTTTGTTTTATTTATTTACATCTTTTGCTTTATATCACCTACTATTGTAAGTTTATGGTTTTGAGAAGATTTGTTTTTAATTTAATGTATTCGGTCCGTCGACCTTCACTGGTCCTTCAGCCTGGATACATACATATGATTTTATTGGGTTTTTGTATATATTACATGTTATTGTTGTGTTTTTGATGTGGTGTCTTGTTGGGTGTGAGGGAAGTGAATTTGTATGTTGTCGGTGGAGTCTTCTTGTGTGTTGTGGGTTGCGCTTTGCGATTGTTGTGACTTTATCGGTGTGGATTTTTATTAATGTGAATTTTTCGTGTGAATTTTTAATGTGAATTAATTAAATAAGTGATTTTGAGTGTAAATTTATAATCATAATAAATTCACACTAGTGGGGTGCCCACCCCGGGGAATCGAACCCCGTCCTCCTACGTGGTAAGCAGATGCTTTACTACTAGGCTGCCTAGGTGGGCTTTTTGAGAAGATTTTTGTGCAAATTATATTTTAAACTATAGATTAAGTAGGTATAATTTAGAATATTTTAATATACAATAAATATCTCTTTCAATAAAGAGTAAATGATTAATATCATTAATTGTCTCAATGATGATCGTAGTTGTCTCTTTTCAAATGTTAATTATAGACGACTGTCCTCATACAAGCTGATAATCGTTCGAAGGAGCAATATCTAATAGTTATAGTAAATTTTAATAAACACCATTTAAAAAGAAAAGATGTATAATGAAAATGTGCTGGAATTAAAAAAAATGGCGCTGATACTCATTTCTCTTGGTGTAAACTTTCTGCCTTGTTTGCGGATCGTGGTTATAGACCAAAGGGTTATAAATTCACCATTATAAATAGTTAATGACCATTTATGTAAACATTAAACTATGTTAATAGTAAATAAGTACTAATTGTAATTTCTTAACTTAACTTAAAGAACATTAAAAATGATAGTTAATTTTCTATATAGTTATAAAACTAATGTAACTATGCTCAAAATAGAGTATACACATTGAAAACAATTAACACCAAAGGAGTTACATCATAATCATTCAAAATTGTGAAAATAATTTCTGGGATGCCTACGTTTGATAATGAAATTTCTTTAGGATATTTTCAGTAGAGTTAGCCAATAGTATTTTGCAAATGTTAAAATTCCGATTATTTGGCACGGGCTATAGTTTGTGCCGCCATGTGTGATGCATGTCGCAGCTCATTTATATCTTAAAATGCTTCTCTGTGTTAAAGGTAATCTCTGTGAATGAATTTTTAATAACATATTGAATTTCAGGAGTTAACAATTACAATAGCATGTAAAAATTACAACAGAAACGTAAAGATTAATAGTATATTGTAGGTTTGATAACATTTAAGCAAAATTTAAAAAGATCGGTAACGTTAACGGTAACTTATTAATATCGTGTTATTAATATATGCAAAGACAATGGGAAATTTCAGGTATTAATTAATTAATAGTTTCACGAGGTTTCTGCACCCCAAATTGTCAAATTTGCAGCGAAAGAGAGATCAATACAAAATGTAATAGTTACGTACCTTATATACAATACAAAACGTATAAATTATTAAAATGTTTGACTCCATGCTATTAGAATACGGATTTTCCAATGGACAACAAAAGTTCATAAATGACTATTTAACCCTTTCGTCCCGAGCGTTAGACATATGTGTTGTGTTCGTGATTATTTTTCATATTTATTGTAAATTTGTGATATGAATGATTTGAATGATTTTAATTATCGTGTGAATTTTGGTTGAATGTTTCGTTATATTCGTGTCTTTAGAGTTTTTACAGCTGAGTTAAAAGTAGTTGTTGCTTTTTCGTAATTTTTGTTTTAAATAGATGTCTGTTTTTGTGTATTCAATATTAGGGCAAGAAGTTAGGAGTTTGATG
>JAODAC010035555.1:2606-13316 GCA_027575185.1 Mimaenictus wilsoni
AGAAAGAACTCACCTAAAGTCCGGACTTTCTAAACTCTAGAAGACGATTTTCTATCTTCTCCTTCCCTTCCACCTCCTCCACCTCAAACTATAATAATAGATAGCAGGTAACGCTACTGTTTTATGTTCAAATATTTCTGACAAATATATTCCATCCAACTCATTATTCCCTTGGAGTGAATTTTTTGGAAATATTTTATAAAAAATACTAAAAACGATCCTTCGAACCGGATTTGAACTAGTGACTAATGAATGTCTACATTTTTACAATTTCTACAGTGCGCCGCTCTAACTAAACTTTTGAAACCTTTGTCTTACACAATGTATCTAACTAGAATTTGTATACTGAAACAAAAGTGGTCCCAATAAAATAGAGATAAGAAGAAAGAACTCACCTAAAGTCCGGACTTTCTAAACTCTAGAAGACGATTTTCTATCTTCTCCTTCCCTTCCATCTCCGCCTCAAAAAATAATAATAGATAGCAGGTAACACTACTGTTTTATCTTCAAATATTTTTGACAAATATATTCCCGCCAACTCATTATTCCCTTAAAGTGAATTTTTCGGAAATATTTTATAAAAAATACTAAAAATGATCCTTCGAATCGGACTTGAATCAGTGACTAATGGATGTTAACATTTTTACAATTTCTACAGTGCGCCTCTCTACCTAAACTTTGGAAACCTTTGCCTTACACAATGTATCTAACTAGAATTTGTATGCTGAAATAAAAGTGGTCCCAATAAAATACAGATAAGAACAAAGAACTTACCTAAACGTCTGGACTTTCTAAACTCTATAGAACTATTTTCTATCACCTTCTCCTCCTTCACCACCCCTTTAATGCATGATGATCGATAGCAGATGACGCTACTGTTTTATCTTCAAATATTTCTGGCAAATATATTCCTGCCAACTCATTATTCCCTTGAAGTGAATTTTTGGGAAATATTTTATAAAAAATACTAAAAATGATCCTTCGAACCGGATTTGAACCAGTGACCAATGGATGTCTATATTTTTACAATTTCTACAGTGTGTCGCTTTACCTAAACTTTGAAAACCTTTGCCTTACACAATGTATCTAACTAGAATTTTTATGCTGAAACAAAAGTGGTCCCAATAAAATAGAGATAAGAAGAAAGAACTCACCTAAAGTCCGGACTTTCTAAACTCTATAGAACGATTTTCTATCAAAAGTGATCCTTCGAACCGGATTTGAACCAGTGACCTATGGATGTCCACATTTTTACGAAACCTACAGTCCACCGCTCTACCAACTGAGCTATCGAAGGCACATGCGCCTGCTTTTTGTTGTTGTCTTCAACTTACAATTAAACAATTATTAAATGAAGTGGAGCAAATACTTTATCCTTATATGAATCACATATATAAGTTTGAATGTTTTCACAAGTAAATTTAATAAAATTCATTACACACATAAACAAAAACATATTTAAATATCACATTTTTTTACTAATAATATATTCTTTAATAAAAACAAATATACCACACGCAACTCTTAAAAATTAACAAATAACAGCAAGATAGTAGAATAAACGACTTGAATCGTGATAAATTTGAGTGACACAATCTACAAACAGTCAACCGTGTTAAATCCGTACGACTGCGACGCGGCTACTACATTCTTATATGTCTTCTGTTGTGATAGCTTATTTCGTTAACTATCCAAATATATTTCCAACATTTCTGTTTTGACATTCGCCTCACAATCAGCCGAAACTGACGGCAGGTATGCAGATTGCGTCGCTAGATTACCCACCGCATATATCTAGGAATTAATTCAACGTTTATACCGTCTATATATATATATATATATTGCGTTCGCATTAGTTTATCGGTCTGCAACTCACAACAATTCTTACGGCTACTCGTATATCCACTAAGGCTATACATATAGCCTTATTTCTAAGTATGAACATTAGCGTTTCAAAATAATGGCTTTTTGTGCGATTATATCGAACTGTATCATTGGGAAAAACGATAGGGCGTTATTCGGCTGTTGCTGTTGTGTCGTGTCGCAACACACACACACACACACACACACACACACGTTGAAAATATTTCCATACTTATTATCTAATACAATCAATCCGAAAAGAATGGGGTCGAACAGTTATTAGATATTTAGCGGTTTTAAGTGATGGTATTTAAGGTGGATTATTTAATCAAAATGACGTTTGTGGTGCAATAATCGCTTAATTCATAATCATTTTGATAATAATGGTAATAGGAGTATACATTATTGAAATTATTCAGTTACTAAATATATCATTGTAGTTTATTGTATTATAATGTTTTATAGCCCGTCCGGGTAGACTAGTGGGTGGCACCTTGGCATATCACGCCAGCGTACGAGGTTCGAATCCTCGGGACGGGCAACACACAGTGTGATTATTTTTCACACAACAACTTCACGCACTTACCCACGCTCTCACACACACACACACACACACACACACACACACAACTTCAAACTCTCAACTTCAAACACAACATCCAACTTCAAACATTCAACTTCACACTCTACTGACACCTGAAATTCACTGCGAGAACTACTCTCAACCACAACAACAACATATACATCAACAATCAATGGTATAAATACAAAAAAAAAACATACTTGTAAATAACAACAATACCAAAAACATACAAATAAAAATAAATGAAAAACATTTCCATGCCGGAAAGACCCACAGAGGCCGATAGACATTAAAATATGTGATATTATTTTTATTATGATATCAGCATAACCAGAAAAAAATGTTTATTTCCAGACTGGGACTCTTCAAGAACAAAGCGAAAAAGTATTCAATAACGAACACGGTCCAAACCAACAATACTCCAATACCATTACTTCTGCGAACAAACGGCCGTAAGAGCAGCGTACAACAAAGCGCACTCGAAGACATTTTCGTGTAATTGTAAACAAAACTGTCTGGGAAACTCTTATTTATTAAATTAATTGTAAGATAAGTGTCACATATGAAATATTATATTTTACAAAGAATACCGTATGAAACTATGTTTTAAATACTAATTGTCTTTCAAAGATATATAACATAAATTAATTTTACTACAAGTTTACTTTGGATAAATTAAATATTTTTTGAATTTCGAATGAATTACGTGGTGGGTATGAGTTTTGTTGCAGCTGCCATCGTAGTATCCGGCCGAGTGCGATCATCGATGAAATCCTCGCGCATTTCGAACGTGGAGATGATAACGTTCACCATCATAAGGAGCAGGTTCAAGCTTAGGATTGTGTTGTTGGCTAGATTCGCTTTTCGTGCGTCCCTTTCTTCGTACAGATCCACGCCGGTGCCCACAAACACGCACATTATGCCTTGAATCACCTGAGAGATGGTCGTCCATGTTGCCAAGGTGGTAAAAAAGTGCGAGGGTGATAATATAACAAAAAAATAGAAAAAAAAAACTAAATAAAAAGCAAGCAAAAATTAAAATAAACACGTCCTTATATAAATTACCCTCAGAAATAATAATGTAAAAATAAAGGTTATGTCAAACAATTTAATAGTTCAATTTGTATAAGTTGTACGCGCCCGAGCGCGTGGTGAGCCTACCCCAGCCTATGCGTATGGTTGCTTGCGCACCGCGCCATGTTCACCCTTTGTGCGCATGCGCTGCGCACCGAGCTTAAGAAGCTTTGGCTTCATCTTGTAAATATTTTGTAAATATATTCACTTTGTATCCAGCATTCAACCAAGTAAGTTCTATTTTCTCCACCACTTCTCCTACATTTTCGTGTCGTGTAATTCGTGCGTGTTGTCGGCGTATCGAATTTACTCTGCTGGTGAAGTCATTAAAGCCTTTTGAATAAGGCTCTGCGATCTTACAAATCGCAGGGACATAATCTCGTCAAGACGCTAACGCGCAAATATAAGTCGATACTATGTTTTGAAGGAAATTTAGCATTTATTTCTTCAAACCCGAGCGGGCTAATAAAAATTTCAAAGTTATCAAAGAAACTTATTAAAGAAGTATCAGGACACTTTTACAGAATGGGTCCTTAAATTTTACAATTCAGTTAAGTCTCTTTGTTTCACAATCTAAAAGATTCATTTTAAAGTGGGAAATAATAAGAGTGTTATCTAAGTGTTTTTGTTCGTCCTTTTGTTGAATTTCATCTAAAATTTATATGATATTACGATTGTACTACTGTGAACTAATGCTATATTGCATCGTTTTGATCATTTGGCAACAATTATAATTTGGCAACGATTATTTCTAAAGATAAGAAATGCGATTTAAATTACTTTGAAGTGAGTTTTAGTTATCACAACTGGTGAATATTGGCTTGCAAATCAATTGATTAAGATAACACCATATACATTTCGTTTATATTCGTGCAAATTAACATTTTTGCATTTATTTCCTGATATATTATTAAATTATTAAAGCTCTTCAATTCTATATGGAATATCTTACACCAATGAGGTTTGGCCTAAAATGATGGCAACAGAAAAAGAGTACTCTCTGGAGGTAGATTGATACTAAATCCATTACATAGTAGGGATGTCAATTTTTCTCGATTATTGGTGGAATTGATTAAGCGCGGTCTCCGATTAATAATCGAAGGAACAATCGGGCGTAGTATACGATTTTAGCCGATTACGATTAACAGAATCGATGCTTGCGCCATCTACTAGCAAATGCTTGCATTAATATACATTTTACCGATTACTTCTGTGTTAGTACAATGTTTTGCAACTAGATTACGCATTCATTATATGAAATACATGAAATAGGATTTCATATCAAATATGTTAACACTACTAATGACTTTCAATGACAAGAAAAAAACTTAAGGGCGAAATAAATTTAATTAATATAGAAAAATTGTAAAATGGCCATCAACAGTTAAATATTCCATGTAAAATATGTAACTGGCTCAAAAAAAGAAAATAGATACTCGTTCAAATGAATTCTCAAAAATTAAACTAAGAGTACTTATCATTATTATTTTAATTTAATTTAGTTCTAAAAATATCAATAATGAATTTAATACGGGAATACTCATTGACAGTTGATAATTGATCGTTTAATAATGTGAGCTTTGCATCCAAAATTTGTACACATATACGTCAAATAAACTCGACCAGTTTAGGACCATTTTCATTGATTTTTTTTTTCCAAGAATTGAAAATAAGGGTCAACAAAATATTGCAAAATGTGCTATCTTACACCAATGATACTGGGCTAAAGATGATATCCTCAGAAAGAGGATGTTCTCAGGTATACATGGGTACCAAATTATGTAATAAATTTGGCCCTTTTGGAATCATTTTAATAGATTTTTTTTCCAAGAAATAATAAAAACTTCCACAAATTGTTGCAAAAAAGATATCTTGTATGAGGCAAAGCGAAAAATAATATTATCAAAAAGAGAGGATTCTCTGGAGTAAATTGATATAAAATTTACTACATCCTCTCCGAAATTGGTCCTTCTAGAACCATTTTATTTAAGGAAGTTGATTTCCGTGCCAAAATTCACCTGATCTATAAAGTTCTAATAGCTGAAAATTATCTTACAGCAATTTAAGTAGTTTCCTATCTTTAGCAGTGATTATTGCCGAATTACAACGCCCACTAAATTGAAGCTAATAATCAAAGTGATGTATGTTCCTTTAGTACTTTCTAATAGAGTATTAGTTCACATTACAATCGAAAAATCATATAAATTTTACATAAAATTCAACAAAATAACTTATGACGGGCAAAACCACTGATTTCAGCCACTGTGCGACGAATTGGGCTATGTGTGGTGTGCAGGCAGGCGGCTCAATTTCGGGGACAGCCTCCATGGGGCTCTCCCGTTTAAGACGTGTTTCACATTTGCCCAAAGTACATTGATTTTTGAATCGTGAGGAAACATGCCTCTCAGAAGCAGATACTGATGAAACGGAGTGGCATTTTCAATTTTGCACGCAAGCGACTAGAACCCTCGCGGTGTTATTGGAAACAAAAACAATTGGTATTGTTACTTCATGTATCGATACCTGGCGAATTCTGGATACCTCAGAGGGGAGTTGAGATCTCCCTTGGAGACAAATTGTTGAAAAGCAGGACGTCCGGCCATCTTAGAGCAATCATAAAATAAATCTACCTTTGTAGATTTATTTTCTGATGTTTTGTAAATTTTAATGAACAAAATTTAACGAAATAATGAACTTATGATAATAACTAAAAGAAATACTATACAGATAATGGTTATATAGCTGAATACCCGAAAACTATAGAAGATAGCGTAAAATAAAATTTGCATTAATTTGGCTTTGATGCGATTGCGGTGGCAAAACCACTGATTTCAGCCACTGTGCGACGAATTGGGCTATGCCTCCATGGGGCTCTTCCGTTTAAGACATGTTTCACATTTGCCCAAAGTACATTGATTTTTGAATCGTGAGGAAACATGCCTCTCAGAAGCAGATACTGATGAAACGGAGTGGCATTTTCAATTTTGCACGCAAGCGACTAGAACCCTCGCGGTGTTATTGGAAACAAAAACAATTGGTATTGTTACTTCATGTATCGATACCTGGCGAATTCTGGATACCTCAGAGGGGAGTTGAGATCTCCCTTGGAGACAAATTGTTGAAAAGCAGGACGTCCGGCCATCTTAGAGCAATCATAAAATAAATCTACCTTTGTAGATTTATTTTCTGATGTTTTGTAAATTTTAATGAACAAAATTTAACGAAATAATGAACTTATGATAATAACTAAAAGAAATACTATACAGATAATGGTTATATAGCTGAATACCCGAAAACTATAGAAGATGGCGTAAAATAAAACTTGCATTAATTTGGCTTTGATGCGGTTGCGGTGGCGTTGATTGCGAACGCCGGATCGTAACCGAAATTCATTTTGATTACTTCGCAAAACATCGAGCCGGTGACGAAACCAATCGCGATCTGATTTAAAATATTGCCGATGAATTGCTGTTTCTCGTTGCCCGTATGTTGTAACGCCTGCGTTGTCATTGATAGAATCGCGGCGCTCACCTGCAATGCCAGGTTCCATTTTGTAGTTAAAAGTATAAAGAAAAGAAAAAACTCAAAAATCAGTACATGAAACAAACGAAAAATATCAAAGAAAAGTGTGAAAGAAGTGCCAAAGTGTCCCTATTTCACGTCACCCTATTAAGCCGCTCCTCTTCGCTTAACAATCTCAACGGCTGATTCGAGTACTCCATCCCAAAACCGGAAATAATAATATTCACCAACGAGATGCAGAAGACGAAAATAAGAATAATATCATTGAGAACGACAGCTGCGGTCTGTTCAGCGTGATGATTCAAATTCAGGCCACCGATGATCACAAACAAGATGGCGACCAACAGCTACAAAGATCAAGTAAATCAGTCCAATTCTAACGCGTCAGCAGACACGCGCTTTTGGCCAAAATAGTGCAGGTGCTAAAGTGCAGCAAGTTGTGCGAAACTACTGTGCACCATCACTGATAACTGGCGCTTCAAACACGGCGTATTTCGCGATTGTTGGATCGAAGCAAGAGATGAGCAGATTGAGCACCGTGATGGCGAACGCACAGAACATTGTAAAGTAGTTCATGCACTGGGCCGATGCGTGAAAATCCTCCAGGTGCAGGCGACAGTCACGCAGCAGGTTCAACGTCAACGATAACATGCCAACGAGGATCTGTCGATGGTGCCGAGCAGCGTGCAGAAAATTTCCAATTAAAACCATTGATACAACTCATTAAATCTCCCTCAACGATAGGCCAACGATTACAGTGCGTCATATAACCTAGAACTTCTGAAGCTTAATTTTAGGTTTTACCTGGAGTATTATCGAAATGATGATTAATGTGAGCATCAACGTGTAGAATTCATGTTTCTCTCCAACTTGAAGGATGTATTTCAACTGTGAAGCATTTGCGGTAAGTAGAGCAACGTCGAGTAGCCCCTGGGCGATTGTTTTCTTGGTTGCATATTTGTTGGCATCGAGGCTTTTCTAAAAGCAGGCAACCCAATAATCAGTCATGCGAAAATGGACCTCAAAATGATTGATGTTTTGAATAATATATGATTAAACAAACACTTTTTTCGATGTTCTACAAATACAATTTTTTTGTTGTACTATACACGTTTCGGCTTTCGCCATTATCAGGTACTGAAGCAAAAAGTTACAAAACGCAGTTTAAATACTAAGCTGGTGCAATTTCTTTGATGAGTGGAGTGTTTATTACAATGCTATGTGATCATTTAGTAACGACTTGGGGTTTATATTTGTCTTGTTGGATGCAGATCATTTCGAGAATATTAAGTTTGCAGCTTTTGGCAGCTAGATGTAAGATTTTTAGATAGGTTTGTCACATCTATGACCGGTCGATACGAACTGATCCGCGATGACTGCGCTACTAGGTTTTATGGTGTTTATACTTAAATATTCTTTGAGACGTTATTTGAAATTGCGCCCCATTTGGCCAATGTATCTTATCAAGGATACTAGATAATTCCGAGTGACATGGAGGAAAATCGAGTATTTCCTCCATGTCAGTTTCGCATTAAACCGGGCTTTAACTTTCAAGGGTTTAACACGGATTTTCGTAAAAGTTTCGGTTTCTATACTTCACTACTGGTTGATGCTGAATGTCCTGTTTCTTGAACTGAAATCGACGCGAATGAGCGCCCCCTACTGCGTGATTCTAAAAGGTGAAGTAATTGTATTTAATTCATATTTGGAAAAAAATGAGAATAGCCATTCTGCTTGAGAATATCAGTATTCTATCAGTATTGAATTTATATTTTTCAAAATTTTTGTTTCTATTTTTTTTAATTTATATACATTATTTTAATAACTAATGAAAATAAAATAATTTTCAGCGTATAGCCTTTTTATTTTACACTACGGGTCGCTGTAAACTAGTTTTTATCCGCATTTTAAACCCGGGTTTTCACAGACAAAGCTGTCACAGAATAAACCCGAAGATTTACAAAACCCGAAAACTCGGAGACTCGGGTTTCGATATTTTTTGACATGCCTAGGGCAATCATTGTAATTAAACGTTTGAGGGTGTTTGTGTTGTAAAATGTCGCAGTTAGGTTTAGTTTTCGAAGAATGTTTGTTATTTTGTTATTTTGGAAGTGACACCGCCTAAATATGGTATTTATAAAGAGCAAACGTCATCGACGGAGTTGGAGGTTTTATTGGAAAAGATAAATTGAGAGTATGCTTTTTTTCTGTTAATTAAGCATGTACATAAATGATATAGGTACGTTGATGATGTTTTATGCATATGGACGGGTTCATATTGACAACTGGTTCAATTACATTGTTGCGAACCAAAAAACTCAGCCCTGCAAGATACCACTGACAAAGTCTGATTCCTTGGCTCGTCCCAAAAGAATTCAAAAAAGTTCGGACTCACACCTACCCGGTGCTTTCGCGGTCGAAAAAGGAGAGGATGTTCATACGCTGAATGTTGGAAAGTAACTGATTTTATTTTAAAAAGATTCTTACAACTAGCTACAGGACACACTCCCATCCTCCTCCCTCACACCGTCTGGGGACGTTTCCCGCTCTCTCTCACACACACACAAATATTCACACCGGGTGCCTCAACCTCGACTGAAGGATCGGTGACTTTGCCGTCGTCACAACCGTTATCTTTATTAGCCAACGGCTGCGGGTTTACAAAAAAGGCAGACTAAACATACTTAAGTTGAAATAAACTAATCTTAGCACTAAATTACTAGATTATAGGGCATCGGTTCACGACATACATCACAAGACATCACAATCACAAAATCAACCAAGAGATTAGAATTTGGCATTTTCAGAAAACCGACAGCAATGGCGTGTATCATTTCATTAAACACTTTCCACCCAATTCCTATCAAATTGACAGCAATAAACTCTTTAACACACAGATTAATTTCGATACCCCTCTCCGAAAAAAGAAATTAAAATGGAACTCTTTTTCTTCTTCGTTCACCCGTCTTGTCGCTGGCCGGATATAGGCCAGTGGCCTGTCATTCGTCCAGAATTTTTCTGGGTAACTATGAGCATATTAATTCCCTTTGGGCAGGTTGCTAGCCTTGCCCAGGGTGAAGAAGACTTCTACAACGACAACCACAGATGTTAATGTGGTTAAATAGAAAGATGTTAAATAGAAATCAATATCATTAAAACAATAACGCGCAATAATGGTTATAGAGACAATTTGGTAGATGATAACCTGAAACGGAAACAGAAAAAAACATACAACTCTCAACTTAATTTTTCCCAGTACAAACTCCAACTTTGTCGACGATATTCTGTCTTATATAAAAAAACATATTTAGGTGGTGTCACTTCTAAAATAAATAATTTTGGAAAACTAAACCTAACTGCGGCCTTTTACCACACAAACCCCCTCAAAAGTTTAATAAACAACCGATTAATAGGGCCGGATCTTCAGGAACAGCTACAAACTTAACATTCTAGAGATTATCTACATCCAACAAGCCATAAACACAAAAACTCAACGCTTTACTGAATAACCACATATACATTGTAACAAACAGCCAACTTACCAAAAAAAATGTACCTTATTTAAGCTACGTTTTCTAACTTTTTTAGTACCTGTTTGGAGGAAATTATTGTCAAAGATGTAATGTTGGTTGCGGACAAGTTATGCGGGTGGTTTTGGGTACGAAGGT
>JAODAC010035566.1:0-13314 GCA_027575185.1 Mimaenictus wilsoni
CGCCGATGTTTTCCGGAAAACGGATGCCATGTTGAATCGTAAGAGAAGACCCAAACATGGCAAACGAAAGAAAGTTTCCTCGCAAATCCATGGGGTAAGTTCATATCTTCTCTGTACGTCTCATACAGTCTTCTAAAGTCGTAATTTTAGAAAGTGGTTATGAAGCCCGGAAATGACACGAATAAATCGCGAGGGAAGTGGATTGAATTGCATAAGTTTATCAGCAATACATCAAATGATAAACTGATGCGTATGGAGAGAGAACATTTCTTTTGTGGACCACCAGGTATGAACATGTATAGTTCAGGACCAGTCACGGTTGCCAAAACTTTTAAATTTCAGATGACAATTACGTCCAATTCGTGATAAAATCAACCGAAAGCAAAGACCTTTTTAATCTCAATTCTATTTTGAATATTTGCAACATTGAGAAGCAACTCCTAGGCGTTGATCTCTTCCCAGGACTTTGTTTGGAGGATGAAAAATTCGCAAGATGTTGCCGTCCCTGGTCTCTACCAAATTTCATTGCATTATTGAATGGTAGGAGAAATTGCCTTGACCTTAAGGTAAGTATATGTAAGGGCTATCCCAAGGTTCAGGTTTCATTGATTGTAATTTGGTTAGGATCAAGACGTGACAAACACTCTGCGTCTGTTGGAAAAGTGTGCTACCTATTACCACAGGGATCTTCTAGAGTCCGCTTGCTATGACGCTAGCCAGTGCATGTCCGTGCCCATTGAATGTAGACAATATGACGCAGTCCGAACGATTTTACACTTTCTGACAAGTTCGTCCTTCCTAGCCGCGTCAACTCCAAACGGCACGGAGACCCTCTGTCCACTTGAAGAAACTATGCTCTTCCTACCCATGGCACGAAGTATAGCCACTCTACCATTTTTTACAATCGTTGAAGAGTTACGCCTCACTTTCGGGGGAATAACTGTTGTGGCGATGGATTTTGGAGCTAAGAACGAACTCTTCAACGAACTCTTGGTTAAAGACACCCAGTTGATGATGTTTGGAGGTGGGTTCGTCCTACTATGCATGTGGACCTACACGACATCACTGTTCCTTACTGCTATGACAGTAGCTGCCATTTTGTTCTCGCTGGGACTCTCCTATTTCCTCTACGTCTGCGTCTATAACTTGGAGTTCTTCCCATTTATGAATCTCCTCGCAGCGGTTGTGATTATTGGTAAGTCTGAAAGCTCCATCCACTTTCGGGTGTCTCGTGGGATTCACATGCACTTTCTCTGATTCCCCCCATTCTTCACCTACACCCATTCTCTGTCTCTCTTTGGATTGTCTGATTTTTGATTGCACACCGTGTTTGCAGGTATTGGCGCTGATGATGCGTTCATTTTTTGCAAAATGTGGCACACGATGAAAGCAAATAGCGCAAACAATTCCACCCTCTCGCAGACTATGAATAGCACACTCTATCACGCTTTCATTGCCATGTTTGTAACCTCCATCACCACCGCTATCGCTTTCCTAGCTTCATATTTAAGTTCAATCACCGCGATTCGATGCTTTGGGTAAGTCGATAGTTCGTTTTCGTTTTCCCGCTTTTTGTACATCTAGCAATAGGCATAGAATATTCTCAGAATTGTTCAAAATTGAAAGCATTAACACTTAGATTTTCAAAAATCACAAGGCCGGTGCAAGAAAGTAAACATTTTGATTTTTAGAATATTCGCTGGCACCGCAATCTTGATGAACTATATCTTAATAGTGTCATGGCTACCATCAAGCGTGATCCTCTATGAAAAGTACCCGATCCTTAGATGCGGTTTCATCAAGTGTCCCCAACGTCTACTAGACTTGCGAAACTCAATCCCTTTGGAGGAGTACTCAGAGTGTTTGCAGGACACTTTGGTGACTATGGTCATCAACTTGAAATGGCTCTTAGCCCTGGTGTTCACCACGCTCGCAATACTAGCCGCTATTGTGGTGTTTTACTATCCGAGATTGGAAATTCAACGCACAAACGAACTGCAACTTTTTGAGACACATCACTTTTTTGAACAATATGACCTCGTCTATAAGAACCACTTCGATTTTAAACGTTCATCGAAGGTTAGTGCATTTAGTCTTTGAATAGCTTCTACCATTTGAATCTATTAAATCTTTATATTTATGTTTCGTTTTCTATTAAATTCAGATTGAAGATATGACATATCTGCACTTCCCATTAAGATTTATTTGGGGATTGTTACCAATCGATAATGGAAATTACCTAAACCCTAAAGAAACTGGATCATTGGTCTATGACACCTCTTTCAATATCTCTGCACCTGCGGCTCAAGTCTGGCTACTTCAATTCTGTCAAAATTTGAAGAAACAACCATTCTACCAGTCAACATCCGGAGCGATGTTGACAAACTGTTTTCTGGAGACTTTCATAAATTGGATGAACCGTCCTTGCTTAGACCCAATCGACGAGATCAGCAGGTCACCATGTTGCAACGAAACGTCCTTTCCTTTCGAAATTGATGTATTCGAGACTTGTATTATGGAGGCCCAGAACGATTTGCATCAAACGCCGCCGAGTTATCTAGTGCCCACCACTGCCGGGTTGCGCTTCACCAAGACTGATGATCCCAAACTTGCAGCGTTGGTCATCGAATACGACTGTAATCTTTCCTACAAAGCTTCGTATGAAGAAGTTGACAATCTCAATGCCAAAGTGGAAGCTTGGTTCCTGGAAGAACTCGAAACAGCTCCACCTTCCTTAAGGAAAGGGTTCTTCGTTAGTGACCTAGAGTTCTTTGATCTTCAACGTGCTCTTCCCGAGAGTACGATTCTAGCTGTGTCAATTTCAATGACTCTGGCAGTCATTGTCCTCTTCTGTGTCACATGGAATATTTTGCAGAGTCTCCTCGCTATTGTGAGCATCGCAGGAAGTATACTAACAATCATGGCTGTTCTAGTCCTTCTTGGGTGGAAACTGAATATTTTAGAGTCTGTTGCAATCTCAAGTACGATAGGCTTTGCTGTGGACTACTCCCTCCACTATGCTGTTAACTATAGATTTACAGGAGGAGACACTCGTGAAGTGGCCACCAAGATGGCACTCTCCGGAATGTTGGGTCCCACCCTAATGGGAGCCATCACTTCTGGTGCTGCCGGGGCCTTCATGATGCCATCCGACGTCCTTGCGTACAAACAAATCGGCCAGTTTCTTGTAATCGTAACAACTGTAAGCTGGCTTTTCGCAACCTTCTTCCTTGGCGCTTTGTTGGCAATCTGCGGACCTGTCAGCACTCAAAGCATCACCAAGACCATCGCCCGAATATGGCGGGAACGATATAAGAAGCACAAAACCGTCCCGCATCGTTCCAGTGTTGATGCCAACGAGATGGAATCGCTTGCGGTGCGTTTTGATAACACGTATCGTGGCGGAAAAGACCTGCCAGACGAGGTTAGAAGCGTTACGCACCACGATCGCCATCTACCGGGCAGTGGCGACGCACTTTTAAGTCAGTCGCCATCAAACAGTGCAATTACTTTTATTACCACCGACGATAATCAATACTGAGTGTAGATTTTGAAACTTGTAGGACGCATTTTGTAACTAACCTTATATGTGAAATGAGTATTTGTGAAAGATTTGATCCACACTGTATTGAATAGACATCGATACAAGTTGGATTATTCACACTGTGATACTATACAAGAAGACAAAGAAAAACAAATCAATCGTAAACCTACTGAAATACAATACTGAGTAGTCGTGTCGCAGTTATTTGTAATTGTATTTTTCTTATATGAACTTGTACAAAATTGATGGCACGCAAACACTGAGAATAACTTGATGTGGCCCATCCAGACGACTTGTCTTTGAATCAATATTACGATGTGATTCTTAGATATCAAAGAGTATAATAATGTAATAATTGTGATAGATTAAATTATATGAAAGGCACATATATAATATATTCTATAATAAATGTTATTAAAGCAGAATTGCTTCAAATTTGTATTTAATAGAAGAAGTTTGGAAGAAGACAAAAAAGTTGTGAAGATGGAAAGGATTCATTGATACATATCTGTATTGGCCTTCCATTCCCATTATTCACACATACCAGTAAATCAGTATAAATGTGCTATGAGTATATGTTGGGAAGGGATTGACAATAAAGATGGAAAGGATGATGGTACGATATAAATTAGGAAGAAGTCATAAAGTTTGAAGATGGAATGAATGTTAGGAAGGAGGTAAGGTTTGAGTTAAAATTTGATAGTAATCTGATAATAAATGAAGAATAAAGAAGAAGTTTGGAAGAAGTCACAAAGTTGGCAGGTGGAACGTTAGGAAAATGGAAAGAATTGATTGCTCGATATCTGTATTGGCATTCCATTCCCAATATTCACACATATCAGTATAAATGTGCTATGAGTATATGTTGGAAATGGATTGGGATAAGGTGGAAAGGATAATGGTAGGATAGAAGTCATAAAGTTGGAAGGTGGAATGAATGTTAGGAAGGAAGTAAGGTTTGGGTTAAAATTTGGTAGAAAACTGATAGTCTGAGGAGATGGAAGGTTGAAAATTTAAAATCATTGGACGGCCTGGAAACAAATTGAAACAGACAGTTTGAATGCTGGTAGGACACAAGGTTGGAAGTGTGGAATATTAGAAGTCTGAAATTTTGATGTGATTGGTAGAACTGAAAAGGCCGAATAATGATTGTTTTCCGTCTGGGAGGTTGGCAAATTAGGCGTTTAAGAGCAGGAGTGTATAAAGTTGGGAGGTCGAAAAGATAGATCCTTCAGGAACCACCCTTGCTCTCTTTTCAGCCACTCCTTTTTATATATACCCTACCTTTTTCCTCCATACTGTTGCGAATGTGTGAATCATATTCACAATGTCGCGATGCAACCTCGTCTGCAGCCAATACGCGACTTCTGAGCGGCAGCGCTTCGCTCATTCATTATCTGCTGACTTAAGCATTTTTGCGTTCAGCTACAGAGTGCGAGCGCGCCTTGCTCATCAATTGTCTCTATGCATTTTTATACGTTACTTTTATATGGCAAGGGACTACAATATTGCCATATGACAGAGAAGGAAGGTTGGGCTCTGGATAGGCTTAGTTATCTATTAGAATTGTGCAAACCTAAGCAAAAAAGGCACTATAAAAAGGCGTTAAGCCGACTGAAAAAGTTAGTTCGTACCAAGCCGCCGCCAGTCTCCTTCTCTTGTCCAGTGTGCAGTGCCCAAGCCGAGATGTCTAAAACCTTTTGACGAGTCTTTAAATAAATACTTATATTTTGCACTTTGAAATATTTTCTATTTGTTTTCCTTGCCTTTCTGCCCGGTTGTCACGCAAGCTAAGCCAAGCGAGTTAACCCCTATTCAAAATCCTCGATCGTGACAATACATTAAAATTGACTTCACATAACTATCCCACATTCGCATCCCCACAGCTTCCCCCATTTTCCTTTCACTCTATTCCATGCACGCTTCTCTTTCTGTTGTAGCCGTCGTATCTGCTCTACCTATGATCCTGAATACTTGACGAGAAACCCCAAGCATGTGAAAACCTCTACCATCTCGATGTTATCTCCCTCCCAGAACAACTCATCCACTCAGCACCGATTCCTTCATTTTCCCAACTGTCTCTCCCTCGTTTTGCTCCATTCGTAACACTTCATCTAACTCACTCACATATAGGTTGAAGAGGTTGCTCAGCGGACACCCTTGACCTAACCCCCGTACAACTTTAATCATTTCTGACATATTCGCTCTAACTTTTGCAACTGTCCAAGTTTCCTCACCTTATCACTCTCTCAGACGCATGTCTTCTCCTCAGACAATCAGTGAAACTATTGAATTGATTGGGTCTACTTTTATCAGACAATCTTATATTGCTTATAATTGCTTATAACTATTATATAATAATTACATCGTAGAATAAATTATGAATTTGTTTGCCTATTTTCAAAACCTTGCCAAGCTAGGGTTACCTTTATAGTCAACCCAACTTTACAGCTAATCTAACAAGGAGTGTTCCAATTGTCCAACACCAAATTGAATGAAACTTTTTGTACGTGTAGTACCTATATAGAAATAACTTGTGTTAACGGAATTTTATGCCGTTTTGACCCGTTTGCTTTAAAATAATTTTCAAAGTTTGTAGAGGAGGAAGAGGAGAAGGAGAGTCTTCCATCTCCTTGTAAGTTATGAGGCGGTGAGTGCATACTTATTACGAAACCCTTTTTATACGAAAACCGTACTTATTATACGAAAGCCTCGTTATAAGAAACTCGGATTTATCCTTACAAACCGGGCTAAATCGTAGCGTCGTTGTATGGAAGCCGCGCTAAAAGAAACTCAGAATTAGTACAAATAATCATATCAAACAAGGTTTCCAGCATTAAGGTTATATTAATGACGAAAAGTTAGGAAGAAGGAAGACAATTTTAACATTCTGATGATTTGAATTCTATGTTTTGGCAACCAGCATTATCAATAACCAATTCAACATTGAAGTACAATTTTTCCATAGTATAGATTTCTACTTCCGAGATAAAACAATTACAAAACCAATCTTTAAATAAATGTTGAGTCATTCAAGCTTTCTTATTAGATCGCCAGAACTCAGGCAATTGGTCATTTTTTAATATTTTTCATTATACGAAAAATTAAAGAACGATTTATTATCATTGTTTTTTTCATCCTGCTCCCTGATAGAGCATACAGCATATTAATGGGATGCTGTTGAACGGAAACCGCGCTGAAAGAGTACCGCTTTATTGCGACAACCCTCTTATCGCAATTTCTGCTCGGCGTTATAGGGAAATCGCGATCTGAGAGTGCCGTGTTATACGAGGGTTGACTGTATATCAAATATCTAAAATTTTCTACAACAGATATAATAGAACTTCGTAGGTTCGCCAAAGGATGGCAGCACCAGTATCATTCTGATCAATAGTTACTTCTCTGGCTGAACCTCCTCCAACTTCTGCGTTCTTAATAAGCGGCGCCGAGTTCTTTGTCATGTAAAGTCGCCCCACAAAACGGACAAAACTGGATTGCATGCGTTCCAATCAAAAAGCACTGCTGCACTTGCTGTATACGTGCAAGGTGCACGCACACCAGAAAACAAATCTACGTACCCTTTTCTCCTCCTTCTCCTTGCTCTACCACACGCTGATGGGAAACCCAAAGCGCAACAAACCACGAGCCAAATGCTTTGCATAAGTTAATTGATACACGCAGGAATTTGGCATTTCTATATTGCACGATCATTCAGCGGGGCTATTGCATCGCATATTATATTCTATTCTATATCGCACACAGACACATACATACACATAGTTTGTCTTCGCCATTCCATCATCAGCACGTCTGCGTATTGTGTGCACACCGCATTCCGGCCAGCAATATAGGAAAATATAGATTTCTCAACCGGTGCCTTTCGATATACATTCCCAAGGAAAAACGCGTGCTCACTTACATGCACGAACGTAAAACAGACACGTTCGAGTACATGTACTCACAATATATGCCCACACAATCCACCGCTAATTATGTTTGGAACAATGCATAACATTTGCAAGCATTAACATTCAGCGACAACCAAACACAACGTAAATTGGAGGCCTACACACATTTCAGCGTGTACGAGATGCAATGATACAAGTCAAATCTGAGTGTAATTAATTATTAATTGCTAATTATAATTTGTAAAGATCCGTAATAAGTAAAAGTTGTAAACGCTCCAAGGCAGCAGTGCTTATCGCCCATCATCATCATCATCATCATCGTCTGCTTGACAAGTAAATCATGTTGCATTTAGCATTTAATGTTTTTAGAGAATTTCGTTTCGCAGTTTTGCGGGCAAATGTGTTTATGTTGTTGTTTTTTTTACATAACTTCATTTGCATAGCTTGCAAATACGACGATTAATGTGTTTTACACATTAGATTGATGATACGTAACTTATTTGTAAGTGGATTACTTTGTTGCGTCATTAGTTCTAAAATATTTCATTTTAAACATACACCTACTTATGTTGAGTAAGAATAATTTAAGACATATTGGAATAACTGACTTAAAAGGGAGAAGAAAAAAAGTTTAATATCTAATAGAGCTATTTTTTTTCTAGTAGAGCTAAACTTTCATTTGACTCATTACAAATCATTCTGTCCTAATGTCAGACGATGCAATATTGATATTTATCAAAATCGATATTTCCAATTTTTCGATGTATCGATATCGAAATATCGTCTTGGAAATATTTTATTATCAATATCGATCAAATTGAAATTCCACAGGAGCGCCATCTGTATATGGGTTTCAGGATTAATTACAGTTCCCAACAATCTGAGGTAATCATGAAGTCACATGGAATCTCGGACTCATACACCGGCTAGAGCGGTGTTAATCTTATGATAACGACTAAAATCGATATTTAAAGTAATATTAATAATCTTTCCACCGCATATAATGATTTCATTAGTACATAAAAGTAGTAGTATTATAAATGCAATGCTAGAAATAAATCGATGTTGATCTTAATCTTATGATTCCAATAGATATCAATGGATTAAGAATTATTGTATAGAACCTAAAATGTGTCCCTAAAAAGAAAAATTGCCAATTTTGAACTTCTCAGAATACTTCTCAGATAGCGGTTACGTCAATGACATGTCAAAACGATATTAAAAATTTCGATATCGATATATCGATATTATGGAAAATAAAATTATCGATAAATATCGAAATTTCGAGGCCGGTATATTTATCAATATCGATATTTTTTTAACATGTCTAGTCCTAAAGTACCATCTGAGGAACATGCACAAAGAACGTCGTATTTTCAATATATGAATTCTTGCTTCGTGAAACACTTAGCAGAACGAAGCAGTGTCTATCAACTTTAGAACAAGTTTGATTATATTAGACAAAAAATTCCAAAAATAAACTTGTGGGATTTGTTGTGGGTGTTGTTGTTGGAGATTAGCGTGGAGATCCAGGGAGGCAGCAGGTGGAGGTGAACGGCTGGCGCTTGTCGTCGGGGCAGGTCGTGGATGACGTCGGAGTGGCAGGTGACGTAGGTCGGTGGCGAAATCTCTGGTGGCGGCTGCTGGCGACGGGCTCGCTGTTGGTGGACTTCGATGTCGAACTGACTCGGACTGACTGCCTGAAGGTAATGGTGGATTCGTTGTTGGCGATGGCCTCCAGATGATGACGGCTGGCTGCTGAAGATGGTGTCGCAGGTGATGACGGCTTGCCGATGCCGGAGTCTTGTATTGACCGACTGTTGGTGAAGATGGCTGCCTGCTGAAGGTGGTGCTGCAGGTAATGACGGCTGGCGTGGGCGGAGTTCAGGTTTGACTGACTGAAGATGGTGACGAAATGTCGACTATATATATAGCAGGTGAAAATGCTGACGCGACCATCTTTTGTTTGCTGCGGATCAAGACGTACGTCTTGATCGCGCCGTATCGATTTTGACCTGTCAGCATTCTCGATGTTTAGTCTCGGCGGATTCTGATTACGTGCTGATTATGGATTGTAGATGCGGATGGTGATTGATGTTTTTTTATCTTAATAATAAATAATATTTTAGAACTTTAGGTACACAAATTTGGGTGCAAGAGATAACTAATTGAAGTACAAGCGTTTTTTTGAAAATTGGCAATGGTCGGAATTTTTCGTAAGGCGGAGAGCCATAAAAAAACTTTCTATAATATTACAATAAGAACCGCCGTCGTGAACTTAGCACAACATAAAATGTCTCTAGCACAAAGTCCCCATTTAGGTTACCAAGAAAAATACTGTTATCTAAACCGTAACGGTTCAGACCCTGGACTTAATGTTATTCTGAAGGAAATTAAAAAACAAATTCATTGGTGTACAGTAAGTGACCGTAGCCCATGAAGAACTATTGAAAAATTGCTTTTGAAATTTAAATAATTCCCAAAAGAAATGCATTACGCCGTTACAAATCGCCTTCACATTTTTTTAATCGTTGACTTCGGACACCGTTTTTCCTCATAGGTAGTTGCAAATTTCAAGGCGAATCAAAATATATTTTAATAATTAAGCTAGCCCATGAAGTTCTATTTATTTGTGATTTTCATATTTATATGAGAATTAGTACAGGGAAATTGATGAGCTGAAAACTGAAAACTGATGAGCTGAAAATTTGAGCATTTAAATGCGGAGGGGGAAAATTCCTTCCTGACCCAAAAGCAGTTGTTCAATAGTTCTTCATGGTCTACGATCAATTACTTTACACCAATGAATTTGTCTTTTAATTTCCTTCAGAACAACGTTGTCAACAGTGTCTGAACAGTTACGGTTTAGAAAATATCATTTTCCTTGGTAATCTAAATGGGGACTTTGTATTTTTGTTGTTGTTGTGATAAGAACACGGCGGTATAAGATCCAAAACCTGAAGATAAAATAGAAAACTACAATCCTTGAAGTATTTAAAAACCCTTTGTGTTTCAACACGAAGAGATAACATTCCCAACAAAAGTTGTAATATTTTACCTCTCAAAGTTTCACAAAACATACAGACACACTACTAGTGTTACGCACTAGCGTGGCAACGCAGAGGTTCCGGGTTCGATCCCCGGTATCGGTATATATAAGATCTCGCACTCTACACTTTTCCAAGTCCTGAATAAGGAGGACGGTTGGGCGATGGGCCTGCAACTCATCCCCGTAAAAAAACGTATGCTAATCCACGTACGGTGAGACCCGATCAGGCGGGGTGAAAGCTAACGTGTTCGGAAGGCGTTACAACGCTGTACAGTCTCGAGGGCACTGAAACGAGTTTGAAACTGGAACTCAAAACTCGGTATAGGAACTCCAGTTTTTTCTCCAGTTTGAAACTCGCAATTAAAGGAAAACTCTCGAACTCGCATTTGTGAAGAAAATTCACATTGGACTAGTTTAGCTTGCACTTAAAAAAGTCAGATTAGGTAACCTTCAATTAAGCACATTTTAAAATTCTTGTAATGACGACAAAAAAAATCTCCAAAAGAAACGCAAGCTTTCAAAAACATGTTTAATTATTTCCTAAAACAACGCATGCAGTAACGCAGGTGCGAATGGAAATTCAAGACGTTGAGCCACACACGCGTACCACACGTTGCTGAAGAAACAAGTGCTTATTGGAATTATGTTACTTTATCGCAATGGAAAGACAATGAACGGGTGTATTTGTTCAGGAGACACGGGGCACACGCCAACAATAAAAGCAGCAGCTAAAATAACGCCAGCGAAAACAATTCACTGCATTCAATTTGTCAACCTGTGATAATCACCGCAGCAGCAGCAGTACCGCGGTGTTCTTTTTATTTTCTTTTCTTCGTTTGTGTTGTTTTTACCGGGCATTGTGCGACGCATTGTTATGCCAAGTGTTCTAACAGCTCTTCCGGTCGCTTGGAACTCTTGGAAGGACAGCCGGGTGGCTCTGTCCACCAGGGTGGGTGCGCATTCATCAAACGCATCAACACATCGAACATCATTTGACCATTGTTTGTTTTTTGGGTATTGTGCGAGTCGCACCAGGCGAGCGGCGAGCTTTTTTTACTTCTTTCTCGGTTGTATAACATATTCTACTGTCGTTTTTGGGACAGAGACAATTAAGCCGCAATCGTGGTGGACGCGAGAAGTTGACAATAGATGGTAACATGTATGATGGTGGTCTATTCGATTGTTATTTATTTCCGTGCTATCCGTGCTGGTCATATAAAGCATTTTTATGTCGAAAAAGCCATGCGAGTTTATAGGTGACTTTGTTATCCAGAGATTAACCTATTTTAAGACAGTTTTATGGAGTGGTTCCAATTTTATGTTGCGAAAAATACTCGTACCGCCGAATAATGACTGAAGTTTTTCTGCAACCTAAATAAAACGTCAACAGCCTTGCTTCCTGCAAATATCTTGATCTCTAGATAAAGTTTTATGGTTTATTCCTCCGAATTTTACTATTATTAAAGCATTACCAATACAATATGTTTAAAATGAATGCATGGAATAGTTTTAAACTCGACTAAAATTGGCATTTCCTTATATCCGAACGAAAATTTCACAAATTCCACCGCATCTCAAGTTATATATTTCTTGTAAACCTTGTGACCATTAGAAAGTTGGTGTTACGTCAAAAAATGTGGTTGGTGAATTCGATAAACGACGTAAAACGCATGTCACACCACGCATCTTCTTTCCAAAGATACTTCGAGAGAAATCAGTAGTGTTTATTTACATCTCATCTCACCATTTATATCTCTTTATTTAATGTTTGTTTATTTCGCTATTTGCTCCTAGGTTTGAGTGACATTTTATACTCATATTCATTCAAATTGGATAGAGTTACGAAACTTGAAGGAAAACATCAAAATATCCGTCTGTTCTGTGCGTGTTTTATAACTCTACACTCCAGCTGTTATGTGGAACTTTAAAAAGCTTTTTGCAACTCATCGAGTTGCCTGAGCATAGTGGGCTTACTCTCGATCGCGCATTGCGATGCCAAGAATTAGGAAGGAAAGAAGCGAACTTTCCTTGGAAATTGTCCAACTTTATGAGTCACCGCTTAGCCGGCGCGGAGAACTTCTGCCGAGAGATGACTTATAAAAATTGAAAATTGGTTTGCACTTTCTAAACTTTTCTTCTGCTTATTGCCATTATTTCCGCATTTTGTTATTTTGGATCTTTTCATATTGGACTATCACAATATCCAGGAAATAAATTTTAGTTCTTACTCATGTTAAACTAAGAAAATAATAAATGAAAAGATAAAATATTCCGCTTCAAAGTCAGAGAAGACCAAATATCCGTTAAACTATAAACCACTTCAACTTGAGTATAGTCTCATTCGATTCAGCGATTCTTCTATTGACACTTGACACTTGTTAAATTCTAATAAAGAAGAAGTCAAAGTTTATAATATAATATTAATGTTTACAGATCTCAGATTTGGCTAGTTATTTGCTAAAATATCAATCATATAGACTTGAATAGTTTTTCATCTAATTACATGTTGAACTATGGAAAATAATAAGACCAAGACTAAAATATTCAGTTTCAAAGTAAGACACGTGTTTGAATATTGAACAAAAAATTCCAAGCGGTCATTTTAGCAATATCTCGGTTTTTGTTAATATCCCAAAAATTGTAAAACACATCTTCTATTCTTCTCTATTCACAAACTATAGAAAATAGTAAGTCATAGAGTAAAATATTCAGTTTCAAAGTAGTAGTTTGGACCTTTATTCATCTTTTACACCATTTTACATTTTACCGCCAATAGACTTCATAAAATAAATAAATAAAACAAAAATATAATC
>JAODAC010035577.1:0-13312 GCA_027575185.1 Mimaenictus wilsoni
TATATATATGTAATAGCCAGATGCTTTTACCACTAGGCTACCCAGGTGGGTTTTAATCTCAGGCTATTCTTTAAATTAAATTTAAATTAATTAAAAAATTAAATTAAATTAAACTAAATTAGATTTGATATAATATGAAATTAATATAAATGATTCTAGAATTCATTAAAAATAGATTTTTTATATTCTGTAGGCACCCTTCAAATTCGATAAAACATCCTTCGAAAAAATGGAAAAATATTGAAGTTTCCAATGATGCGATGCATTTCGTCCTTTTCTCTTTCTCTCTCTCTCTCTCTCTTTCTGTCTTTCTTTCTCTGTGAATCTGTCTTTCCCTGTTTCTCTGTTAAGCGTTCGCAATTTTCCCTCTGTGCCTGTTTCCCTGGCATCGCCTCGGAAAAATGTATGAAAAGCCGGGATTCTAATGGAGAGAGTTGCTTAAACTCGGCGCGAGGTTTTAAAAATCGTTTAAAATGTGAATTGAATTTTCTCCCCCTACCACACCACCCCACCGCGCCTTCCAATTCCGCCCGATGCGCCATACCCCCCATCAGCTCCCCCCCCCCCCCCGCCTACCCCAATTCTGCAAAACAGCAGCAGCAGCAACTACCCCTCGTATAATATGCGTCGGGGCAGGCGCGGCAGGCGGTGGTGAATGTGGCGGCTGCTGCGCTTCTTCGCTGCTGCTCTTCCTGCTGCTTTTTTTCCTCCTCTCTGGCCTTCATTTATTCCGCTCTACTTTCAGTCGTCCGTTCATGCCGCATTCAAGCATTCATATTCTGCGGGGCTGAGAGGGATGTGGAGGCTGTGGTGGAAAATTATTTCCATTTTTCCTCGTAAGCCGCCTTTTCACTCAATCCTCATTTCCGCACAAAGTCATAGTCATTCCGAGATAATTTCAAATTGGTATTTCTTCAGATTTCTTTCTTGTTGCCTGTGATTTTCTCCCACTCTTTTGCTCGTTCTTATTTCCCGCTCTTTCGCGCTCTTATTTCGCAGTCTTTCTCTCATTTCTCCCTTTTTTGGGGCTTTTTTTAGGATTTATTGAAATGGAACATTGACTTTTCACAACTGATTAAGCATTTTGAATATTTCAAAATCATCACAAATTATTTCAAATCATTTAAAACCCTTCCTTCAACCTTTAATATTCCTGTATAAAATATCAACTCTCTTTGTATATTTCTTAATTTTTCAAATTAAAGATAATTTTTTCAAAATATTTTTAATATCAATTTTTTTCATCCTGACAGGGTATTAAGCATTTCCAATATGTGTATGCGAAAGTATGGAGAGTTATTCAGGGTGGATATCACCCCCTTTGAGCCTCACCCTCCCTACATCCCTTTTCATCTCCCTCATCCCCTTTTCGCCCGCTCACCCCGCTCACCAACCACCGCTTCACCACCGTCATGCCGCGGAAACGTCGAACTCTGCATGGCAGTCGTCAAACTCGCGCTCCCACAAGCTGATGCCAACCGACCGGAATCGGGCGGAGTGCACACCAATACATTCTCGCCGTCGAACCTACCCTTACTGTGCATATTGTAGGGTGGACTCACTCTCTGTGTGTGTGTGTGTGTATGTGTATGTGTGCTTAGTAACACGCACACGCGCACACAGTCATGCGTTTTTGATTGACAGCTACGTCTGTCCAATCACGAGCGCGGAATACTGATGAGGCGCACGTCAATCATTCCGATGCGAAATGTGGGGCTTGCGCGCAACGCGATTTCAACCCTCGTTTCCCCCATTTCGGGGTGCAACAGCCACGCAAACACACTCACACCATCCACGCTGTTGATGGTAAAAAAATTGGGGGAATTTCGCTGCATCCAATTAAATAAATTTTAAAACTTTTTACAATTTCTTAGTAGGGTTTTTAGTTTTAGTATAGTGTCAGTATTAACATCTCTTTGTTGACAATAGCACGTCAACAAATGATTTGAACAGTGATATCTTAAGATTTAGCAGCCAATAGATAAAATCAATCAATAATCTTGACTAATCCCAGCACATTAATAAGTATAGCCAATCAAAAATCAGGTGCATGTGTGTAGCTATGAGCAGAGAGGCACCCTGTGGGCAGGAGAGAGTAAGACAGGCAGGGCACGCCTTTAGGTACGATTGTGAACGGTGTGTCCGGCTTGGTATGTCGCTATTAGCGGGTGTTATCGGCCTTCTCCCGCTCAAAGTCGTGGGCGGAGGCGAGATCAAGATAAACTTTTGTTTTAAGAATTATGTTTAATAAAGTTAGTCACATTTTTACTCCTGAAACATCTACTTCTTTAACATCTAACAACAATTTGCATTGGACGGGTAGTCCACGAATCCTGACAAAAATAAAAGATTCGCGTTAATTCGCGGGTTGATGTTTGCTGTTCGCAACACTTACTTCATTGCACCGATAACAAATCGGTATAGTCAAGTATAATATCTAATTGACGTTCCACCCTCCTATGGGGTATTGCCATCAAATGGTGGATTTTTCGATCATCTTTGGGGTGATCAGCCCACCGCTCTATTTGTTATTTCTTTCCATTTTTTTCCATCACCAACTTGTTGTCTCCATTGTCCAACACCTAAATTTTTCAGGTCAACCACAACTTCCTTCATCCATGTATTAGTTGGTCTTCCTTGTTTTCTCCTTCCTGTTGCTTTCCATTCCATGACGTTTCTTACAACTGCAGTGTTATCTTTCCTATATATGTGTCCGAGCCATTTAAACCTTTGCTTTTTAATGAATTTAGTAATTGTGCTTCCTCATCTGTTCATCCCCTTTTTAGAACGTTTAAATCAACACTTGTACAATTACACCGGTCGGAGATAGGTAACAGCCAGTCTAAGTTACATTAAAACCGCTGTGAAGTTAGTAAAAATAAAATTTTCAATTGATCCGTCCATAAAAGGACATATTCACTCGATTTTCTCCGAAACTATACGACTGTGCCTCAAGATGTTCTAACAAAAGTTGTTAAAAATTCAGAGGGGAATATGCTGATGAAAAAAAAATTCACGGTCGAGGTGGTGCAGATAGGAGAATGGGTTAAATAAAGAGATAATGCATTGAAAGTTGTATCAAAATATAGAACTCATTGAGGTGCTTCGTATGGCCTCATTAAAAATTAGTTTTTTTGCAATTTGACCAGTAATTTGTAGTTTTAATTCAAATTCTTCTTTGCAATGACACACACACACACACACACACACACACACACACACAAACACAAACACACATAAACACACACACACATAAACACACACGCCTACACAGGCACCGAGTCTCCCTGCCGCTTAAGAGCCGCTTCATCTCAACCAAACACATCTTGAATTTTACCGCTGTCATTTGGGCGTCAATAAATTTATTGCTTTCTGCACCTTGATAAATGTTATTAATTATCAATTATTATAATATTTTAAATAATACCAATTGATTCGGTTCATTCAGACAACTTCACAGCGGTTACATTAAATAATAACGAATTAGATTAAATTTGTTTTCGACTAACAATAATTGTAATTAATCCTAGCAAAATGTATCCTTTTAAACTGTTTCAATACCGACTAATTGGAACTTTAATAATTATCGAATTAACATCATGAAATCAATTTAACACTCATAAAATATAAGTAAATTTTATGCGAGTTTTACGATCGACATCAGGTGGCTCGTAAACTCGAAAATGTCACTTTTGACGCACTAAAATAATAGTTTACGATGTGGTTATGTTTATGAATCACTCCAACGTAATCGATCGCCCTTAAACGCACACCACTGAACAATCGCATCGTGATGATTGCGTTGAAAGTATTTAAAATCTCCAACTCGTAGCGTTATTTTCGCACCCCTTTTAATCTAATCTTTATTAGATGTCGCTTTATAAAAGGGGGGCAACTTCCCTGAGGAGCCACAAAGCTGCATACTAATCGCAGCACTCGCAAAACGACTGTAAAGACGCTTCATTACAAAAGACACCCACATAATGGCGGCCGCAGAAACCCTTTAAAACAATTGACAATCGAAATGCAAGCCTTAAATGAAGCGGAACTTCACTTAGCCATTACATTTGCGGTTTAACCGAGATTTAACTTTAAACTTAGCCCACCCCCGAGAATGCCATGGCGTTTGCGTGCCAAGATAAACTCGTTTAAAGAAGACTTTATTTGCGCTGTGGAGGATTAGGTGCCTATATTAAATGTAACATGAACAATTTACACCTTTTTTTTTTCGCTCGCGCTCAACTCTCGGATGATATGATAGGGATTTTACTATGTTGGCAAAGAGGACGAAGGTTATCTTTGAACTCCCTAAAACTTGTCGGGAGGGCAAAAACATATCCCCGGCGAGAAAGTTTTTCTCTCTGTGGTAGCTTGTAGCAGTTGTCGAGATAAGAGTTTCCGAGAGCCACGTGTGGGTATAGGATGTGGGTGAGTATGGCTGGCGGAGGTGTGGGAGAGAGGATGTTAATGTTCCCGGCGAAAGGAAAAGACCTCCTCGCGTACGTGGACTTCCGCAGATGGGCCGGCTTTTATAGACAATGGGGACATCCGTTGAAAAGGTGGTCCACTTGGGTTTACGGACGTTGGAGGAGGGCAAGAACGGTCATCTAGATCGGACCGACCGGAGGACATGCTAATAGAATGACCAACTGTCCTGCGGCTACCACCGCCGCTGCGCCGTCGACGTATGCGAAGGGTCGGTTTTGAGGTTAGGGATATACCGCTCGCAAAAAGTTATATTTCCTTTTTGTCACAATCCACAGGAAGACATTCTAAATGTAGTAATCTTTGTTGGATGTTTGGTTGGACTATCCAAGCCATAGAATTTAATACATATTAGTCTTACTTTTAATTTTGATTAAAATCCTGGATGTTTATAAATGAATAGCGGGGTTTCAAGGCTTCATAAAATTCATTACATCGAATTTAGCATAACATAAGTCAGATTAAATGAAAGAGCAACTCAAACAGTTTTACCGAAAAGCTTACTTTCTTTCGGAATTTGAAACCTGTAGGAAACAGAATGTTTTTTGTTCATATTGCAATTTTGTTTCTGCTACATGTTCCTAGTGAAGTTGCAGTGTCTATAAGTGAATATCGGAGTTTTAAAACTTTGTAGAATTTTTTACAACAAACTTAGAAACATAAGTAATGCATCAGATGAAAGAGAAACTCAAATAGTTTCTCCTACAAGTTTCCTTTCTTTCGAAGTTTAGAAAATGCAGGACACAGAAAGCTTTTTATTTAATAATCGTAATTTGCGTCCACTACTGTTTTCTGGTGTATGGTTTATAAATGAATATCGGGGTTTTAAGGCTTTGTAAAATTCATTACAGGAAACACAGGATAATAAATGACACATTAAATGAAAGAGCAACTCAAATAGTTTTACTTATAAGTTTATTTTTAAATGGAATTAAAAAGCTGGAGTACCCAGAAAGCTTTTTGTTCACATTGCAATTTCGATTCTACTTCTCTTCCTGGTGCAGTGCATGTAAATGAATACCGAGGTTTTAACACTTTGTAGAATTAGTTACAACAACCTTAGAAACATAAGTAACACATCAGATGAAAGAGAAACTCAAATAGTTTCTTCTACAAGTTTCCTTTCTTTGGAAATTTGAAAATTGCAGGACACAGAAAGCTTCTTATTTAATAATCGCAATTTGCGTCCAATACTGTTTTCTGGTATAGGCTTTATAAATAAATATCGGGGTTTTAAGGCTTTCTAAAATTTATTACAAGAAACACAGAATAATAAATGACACATTAAAGGAAAGAGCAACTCAAACAGTTTTACCTACAAGTTTACTTTCTTTCGATAGTTAAAAGCTACATGACACAGATAGACTTTTGTTGTTGAATCGAGATTAATGTCTCCTATAGCTTTCTAACCCGGTGTTTATAAATGAATATCGGTGTTTTAGAGCTTTGTAGAATTTGTTACATAAAACTTATAATTATAAATAAGACATGAAATGAAAGAGTAACTCAAACATTTTTACCTGCAAATTGACTTTTTTTAGGAAAATTCTAAACAGAAAGACCCAAAAATCAATTTGTTCACACTGAAATTTTGTTTCTACACTTTTCTAGTGCAGTGTTTATAAATGAATATCGGGGTTTTAAAGCTTTATAAAATTTGTTACAAAAAACTCACATTCATATATAAAACATAAAATGAAAGGACAACTCAAACAGTTTTACCCACAAGCTTACTTTCTTTCGGTGGTTAAGAACTGTATGACTCAGAGAGCTTTTTGTTTACTAATCGCATTTTAGGTCTACAACAACTTTTTAGCTCAGTGTTTACAAATGAATATCGGTGTTTTAAAACTGTATAGAATTTATTGCATAAAGCTTACATTCATATATAAGACATGAAATGAAAGAGCAACTCAAACAGTTTTACCCCCAAGTATTAGAAATGTTTATATTCTACACATTTCAAGGTTTGCAGGCTATAAAGTCTGTAAGAAAGCGACACTGATGTAATTGTAAACGTTTCTGTATAATATCTGCATAATCATCACTGGAATTATTTAATTCTCGAATGGCCTTCCGAACGAATTTCGTCGAGGTGCGCCTGAATAATTCGAGCGCTCAACCAAGACACAACTCTCACGAATCCTTCGTACTTTCGCCCTATACCAAGGCATCTCTCCGCAAGCACTTAGAAAGTGGTATTAGCAAAAAATAGCAATTAGTGCACAAAAACCCATCTAAAATAATAATAATATATATTTCATCGACCATTGAAGTCTTTCCGATTGGATATACATATGTTTTTGTTTACAGGTTTTTTTATCTTTGTTATTGTATGTTTTTGTGTTGTTGGAAGTTGTGTTCTTGTTGTATTGTTGGGTATTGTGTTGTATGTTGTATTGCAGAGTTCAATGTTGAATTCGCCGTGTGTAGAGTTGTGAAGAATGTTTTGTTGTATAAGTGGGTGAATGTGTTTGTAACATATGTGTACATGTATGAATAATTCACACTCAAAGAGGTGCCCGCTTCGAGGATTCGAACCACGTTCGCCGGCGTGATACGCCGTGGTACTACCCACTAAGCTACCCAAAAGCCATCTGTGTTTAACAATTTACAAATTTCGAGCGATAGGTAGCTTGTTGATAAAACTCTTTGCATTTTTCTTTTATTTTGTGCATTAAACATTATTGTAAATTGCATATAAACACGTCTATAGAGCGTTTAAATTCCAATATACATTTTTACACACCTTGCAGTTCAAGCCCAGGAATAAATAAGTACATTAATTTTAGAGTTGACATCATGAAAAATCATTTTAGGCCGGAAATACTCACTGTTTATCCTCCAAACATTTACAATGAAATTTTACTCTATTTACCAATCATTTTACGTTTTTTACTACTACTCCTAACGAAAGTTTGGCTATAGAGAGCTGAAGGTGGCTGATAAAAGACTGATAGCTAGAGCACGGTGTGGATCGGAAGAGAGAGGATGGAAGGTGTGGATGAGAGATGAATATATCAGGTGTATTCTATGTGGAAGGGGGAGGGACTCCTGGGAGCATGTTGGGAGTGATTGTAAAGGAATGAAATTTACAAATTTCGAGCGATAGGTAGCTTGTTGATAAAACTCTTTGCATTGGTCTTTTATTTTGTGCATTAAACATTATTGTAAATTGCATATAAACACGTCTATAGAGCGTTTAAATTCCAATATACATTTTTACACACCTTGCAGTTCAAGCCCAGGAATAAATAAGTACATTAATTTTAGAGTTGACATCATGAAAAATCATTTTAGGCCGGAAATACTCACTGTTTATCCTCCAAATATTTACAATGAAATCTTACTCTATTTACCAATCATTTTACGTTTTTTACTACTACCCCTACCGAAAGTTGTCGCTTCCACAACGATGACAACCCTTTTTTCAAGGGGGCTCTTGATTCCCTTCCAGGCTCTCCTCACCTCTCCACTTTTCTCCACCCTCTTTGCCTCTTGTAGTGCACGGCTCGCAGCCGCTTCTCCCGTAAATCCTTAAAGCAAACAAACTCGGCAGGCACACAAACGCTTGTCAACCTCTTGTGGCGGCTCACTTGGCGGCGGCGGCGGCGACAGGATAGTGTTGTAACTGCCAGCGCGTTCATATTTCAAAGCCCGTTCAACCGCAACAGGATAACGGGATTGCCTGCCCCTTTACCCCAATACACATACATACATCTACCTCCCCACTCATGATCATCATCCTCCTACTAATACACCACCCCATTTGCTTGTTGGATGAGCCCAATCTCGATGAGTACGCACCGCAAGCTGTAATCCACCGCTGCCGTGCCTCTCTTGTTGTGTGTGTGTGTGTGTGTGTGTGTGCGGTTTTAATTAAAACTAATACCGAACTAATATGAACTCATCGTAATGCAATTAATCAAAATCCTGGATGGCATCTGTATGTCTGTCTCGATGGGTAAACGTTTTCGATTTTCAACATTTATGTATTCGGGAATTTCCTTTCATATTATTCTAGTTTATTTCATAATATTAGGTTTTTTTTTCGACTGAAAAACATTTTTCAAGGAAATATTATGTAGCGTTCATATTTATTATTAAGAATTTAATTATTTTAAAGAGATGTTTACATTCTCAAACGCACTACTACCATCATATTGTCATGAAGTATGACCTTTGACATACAATATGAATAGATAATCATCGGTAGGAAGTTTTTAGGTTGTTAATGACGAATTGCAATAATTAGAAAGAGAAAATGATGAATTCCTCCGACAGGCCTTGAACCTGCAATCCGCGTATGTCATGTACGGTCCAATCCAATCCAATTAACAACAACATTTATTAGAGTAATGTTGCTGTTAACTCTAATTTTGCTTATCCCTTTAATGAGGGGGTTTTGGCTTTGTTTCGTGTTTCTGTAGAATTTCTCGGTTGATTCTACGACGTGTTCTTTAATAGGCAGTATGTTGGGCAAATTATGCAAGTCGGCGATACGCGTGTATCGGCTTGCCCTTAGTTTCATGTACGTTGTGTTAGCAACAACACCACGAAGGCCCTCAGTCAGTCGTTTGCATTATCATATTCTCTTTCCGTCTTAAGTTGTAGGTTCAAGTCCTGTCGGAGGCATTCATCATTTTCCAATTACGATAATTCTTGTAAAGAATTCATTTTTCTGTGTTAAGAATTTAGCACATTTTAGGTAGATTACCCTCTGTAGATTATTAGATTGAAACCGGTCTAGCCAATAAATCCGAAACTAGCTTAAGTCGAAAATCCCATAATCATACGTCGTCAACAAAAATGTCGGAGTTTGAAGTGTGCAATAAAGGGGACTGAGTGTTTCCAGAAACTGACCGCGGTATTAAATGAGAGAGACTGTTCGTCGCTCTCACTTTCACAACCAGCCGGCATTGGACAGTTCGTCCCTTCGTCCGAGCTGAGCTTGTCACACCTTTTAAAGGATAATGCCAGGATAGTGCGTCGTCTCGCTTTAACAGACATTGTTGTTAGACCTATTCTACATGCCTACCAAATTTCATTAAAATCAGAGCTGACACGACCTGGCCCTCCCCTCGTAAGATAAACAAGGTAAGTTGTAACAGCACACAGTTAACTCGTCGTCGTGTGTGTTTATCTTTCCAAAAATCGGCGAGAGCCGAGTTTTATGCTTTTGGTCTTCTAATCGCTGAATTGCGTTAGGTTTGTCCGCTTGCATCTAGTGTGTTCAACAAGCGATTTCGGCAAAACATGGTCTGAAAAACTACGAATTGGCAACTTCCCCGTAATAATTACATGGTTTTATTTCATAAAGGGTATCAAAGAGTGTGACTTTGCGATGAAATATGATACAAAAATGTTGAACCCTTTGCAAGATGAATGAAGACAAAAATGCCCGATTTTTCTAGACTTTACAAGACAAAAAGGCGCGCATAGCGGCTCACCAGGAGAGTGTTTCAATTGTCCAACACGGATTTGAATGGAATTTTTTGTACGTTTTCTATATACGTACTACAGTATATAGAAACAATTGTGTTAACGGGATTTTACACCATTTTGAGCCGTTTGCACAAAAATAATTAAGGTTTGGTATATATTGCTTTAACAGCATCATCCGCTGTATGAATTACGTGGCATACCGTCAACACGCCGGCGACCGATCTTGACGCGCTTGGTGCGAGTGTATTGCAAATGCTGCTGTTAATGCATTATATAACAAACTTTGAATTTTTTTTGGGGCAAACGGCTTAAACATCGTAAAATCCCGTTAACACAAGTTATTTCTATATATGTACTATACGCAGAAAAAGTTTCATTCAATGTGGTGTTGGACAATTAGAACACTCTCCTTGTCAGTGTACACAGAGCATAGGGTGGCTAATCTGACCAATGAAATTATTAGCTTGAATGTATAGACATATTTCGGTAAATGTTCCTGTAATATATAATCACGTGTATTTGGATAGTTTTCATAGTAATATTGTGATAATCTTTGTATGTATATAGTTATGTCACCACACAACAGATGGCCACCACTGTAGGCAACACATCGTCCACGTACCTCCACTACCAAGATAGACCAGGCCGCATGTAGCGCTTGCGCAGCTAAGGCGCTAAGGTGACCTGTAAGTGGGGCGAGAGGACCCAACAACAAGTGTTGCGAACCAAAAAACTCAGCTCTGCAAGCTACCACTGACAAAGTCTGATTCCTTGGCTCGTCTAAAGAGTTCAAAAGGTTCGGACTCACACCTACCCGGTGCTTTCGCCGTTGAAATAGGAGAAGATGTTCATAAGTTGAATGTTGGAAAGTAACTAACTTTATTTTAGAAAAATTCTTACAACTAGCTGCAGGCCACACCCCATCCTCCTCCCTCGCACCATCTGGAGACGTTTCCCGCTCTCCCTCCCTTACACACATACACACACCGGGTGCCTCAACCTCGACTGAAGGTACTGTGACCTTGGCCGAAATCGAGCCGTACCACAACATTTCTATCGCACAGCGCCACGCTAACCACTTACCACCCTCACGCCGTCGCCTCAACCGTCATCTTTATTGCGCAACGGCTGAGGGTTTACAAAAAAGCAGACTTAAGTGGAAATATACTAATCTTAGCGCTAAATAACTAAAATATAGGGCATCGGTTCACGACAACAAGGATGATGCAGCGGACACAAAACACTTCACTGCCGATTCTCAAGTTATTGAAAGCACTAAAAAAGCTGACAAGAATTCATTTCTATAATTTATTTGTCAATCATACATACGTTTTCTTGAGTTTGAATAAACTTCGGCTTGAAACTTCGACCAAGTTCCATCCACTCGAAAAAACATAAATATATTTATGCCTATTAAAGTTTAAAGTGAGAATTTCTCCAGTCAGCATTTCCGATACTTTTGATGCATTAAGTAATATTAATTCAAGGCTACATTTTTAGCCTTTAGCTTTTTAGATCGTTTTTAGCGTTGGCGCTGATAAAAATCGCGATACCATCCTGCACACTCCCTTGTGCTGAAGCTCTCCGCCTGTCTGCTTTTGGGTTTGTGAACGTGTGCGCGTTTTTTGGCACAATGTTGCGGAAGACACGGAGCACGCGGATCTAGGGGTGAGTCCTTCGGGGGAGGGTTTCGGCAGCAAAACGCATGACGCTGTATGACTTGCACAACGCACACTTGGCAGACGCCTCGACTATTAATAATTCTATCATCTCTCTTTCATCGTATCATCATCGGAAGCGGCGTTTTCTGGCGGCGTCATCGTCGGCGTCGGCTGCAAAATCTCTATAGTCGCTGTGTCACAATTTTATTTAAATTATTTACCAATATTTTAATTTGCAATTTTGAATATACTGTTTATAACTTACTATTTAATTCACTATCATCTATGAATGAAGCACAGGTATTTATTACAGAGGTTTTATTAACATCAAAATTATAAAATATAAATCAAAATAAACTATTCACCTTTTTCTGCACTAATATTAATATTTTATTACACTGTTCGTATACTATCTGTATATATTCCTATTTTTATATTATTTTTATATTTGACTTATGCTCGTAACAAATCAGATTTATTAACTTGTTGACGCCGGCATGGGTCACGCATGTACGCTCCATCTGGCGGCGTGTCCCACCGGTGATGCACGAATTGCGGTGCGTCAAGAAATATTGATTTTTTGTTACGCCACTGGTTTCGCGCTTTGTCACCGTTTAGTAAGCACTTTCCACATGAGAGGCGCTGTTGAACTGTCAAAATAATTTGTGATATTTTATAAATTATCATATACAAACACCGAGCGCATTTTTTAAAATCAAATTGCATTTGTTTCAGTATAAAATGAATAAATTATCAAACATATTGCAAATAAGCACGAAAAAATCCTTATTAAGACTAAATATTATAAGTCAATAATACTTATTATATTTATTATGCAAATATAATAAATATAAATTTGAAATATTTGGTTTGTTTGAAAACTTCTTCGTTCGTCGAAGTTTGAATTAACAATTTGAATCGGCCAGTAGGCCAAGATCGTAGACGGTGCGTAACGTTAAACAAATGCAGTTGTCATACCTATCGTAAATAACCAGGGGCGCACGCTTGAAAAACGGAGGGTGCGGTTGGCATAAGAAAGCGTCGTCCGAGGCAGCAGACATGCATATCATACGCCGGCGTCAACGTGTTAAATACACGGTGCTAACGTTGTTGTTGGATACTTAAATGATTGCAAATAGGTCAACAAACTACAAGTAGATGGTGCTGCATACTTTACTTGATACTTTTGATACTAAAAAGTGCAGATAATTCAAGTATCTATAATTTAAGATTAACACTAGAGATAAACACTTTATCGGTGCTTTACAATTTTGGTTTATTTGGCGAAGATAGAAGTATGTCTAGTTTGTCATTAAAGACTGCGTCTGATTTTTCATTTACTGCCCGACTAATATAAACCGCTTCCAATGCGTTGAGCTTGTGGCCCTGGCGGGCCAAATGTAGGATTTTTAGGTTTTGAATTGTGCCAGCATGGCCGACGGTTATGATGATTGTCTGTGAGCGAGAAACATCCCCGCCAAAAGCAATGTTAACCAATCACCTTGCTAAATATCCAGCAAGCGTAGTAAATATATCTAACGAATCACAAGAATTCTCTGTTTCTATTGCACATTTTGAGTCTTAAAATTTTAGAATTAAAATAAAATGTTGAAACATTGTGTGTGTGTGTGTGTGTGTGTGTGTGTGTGTGTGTGTGTGTGTGTGTGGTTGTGTGTGTGGGGGTGGGTGGGGGTGGGGGTTGGGGGGGGGGCGGGCGTGTG
>JAODAC010035588.1:0-13309 GCA_027575185.1 Mimaenictus wilsoni
TATAAGATGATATCCCTCCCAATCTATTTCAGACTATTCCATATAATTCTACTTAATCCCATTAAATGCTACTACATAATATACTATTCGACTACTGGGGTCTGCACAGAACCATAATTCTATAATTCTATAAATTCTATAATAATATAATATAATTCTATAATCTGATAAGGTCTATGCTTCTTATATTTCCTATTCCAGATTTTGCAAAAACTAAAATAGTTATTTTTTGATTCCTACTTAGTTTTTTTCCTCACAGGGTTACAATCCACTTCAATTAATTAAAAATATTACTTAAACTGCCCTGTTCTTGACCTCAGGTTTACTCCTGCGCCTTATTTATTTTTGTTCTTGATATTCTTTCCACTACTTAATTTCAATGTGTTCTTATATTTAGTATTCAATTGATACACGATCAACTCTTCTCAGAACCCCTCTGAATCTCATATTATTTCTTAATGTAATAGTTTATGGTCCATAGAATTCTAAGGTACTATCATACCTATCAGATAATTCTTCCATACTTCAATACAAATATGAATGGGTGTCATGATGTAACTTTGAATTAATCGATCTAACTATTCACCTGGGGCTCTCTGTAAAAATTAGATCGAAGGACCAAAGTCTGATCGATGCGCGTACTTTACAGATGATGTGCAGATCCTTGAGGACAAATTCTTGCACTGTGCCACAAGTCATGGGCTTTGTCTGTCCACTATTGCATTTTAAAAGTGTCCACTCACTTATCATCTACATTCAGTTTAATAAAATGTGACCAGTTATTGCACTTAGATAACCAATGTTATATCACTTCTATAATATTCCATGTTGTCCAAATATGGAAGCGTGCGATTATGAGGAGCTAGCCTTTCCCATCGATATTATTATTCGGCTTAACAAGCTATTAGAACTGATCATAGCCCAATGCAATATAATTATGATGGTTGGATATCTTGTATAATACTGACCTATTCGAACTGTGCATACCTTTATACTGTCCTATTAATCTTCTAAGCCGCATATTAAACCCAATCCTATGTCGTTATGTTTTATCCCACCATGTCCTAGAATGGATATGGTTGGATATGGCTCATTCCAACCTATCTTTATTGGCGAATAGATGCAGTTGTATCCCAAAGGTGCTATACTTTAAACACATTATCTCTCTGCCTTTTTCAATTTTTATCATTAACTTTGCTTCCCTAACAACCCTCCATTATCATATAATAATCACTGTCCGTTCAACCATATGATATCCTATCGACATTTGAATATCGCTTCCATCTTTTCAATTAATTGCGTACATATTTTAAGAAGCGATAACAGAAAATTAAAGTAGTATAAGTTGTAAGAAATTAAAGCTAACCCTTCTTTTCTGGTACGAATCTGCTCGACCAAACTCCAAATTAGAGAGCATAGTAGTTCAATTTAACTTTCAAACTTGATTTAATTTGATTTTTACGACCGCGAGCACGCGTCTGGCGACGAGTTGTAATTTCTGCACCATTAAATGCACATTTACATTGCATGCAAGCCGGCAAGATGGCGGCACAGTGGTATGAGCTATAGGGGGGAAGGGGGTGGCGTCGACGCTCGTTCCAATTTAACGGCAACTATTCACTGAAATTGAAATTGTATATGTTATCGTTATTGTCATTCCTGATTAATTTCAGGCTGTCCACTACGAGCCATAATATTTATCTGTCATTTAAAGTTGATAATGATTATTACGGATGAGTATTACGATAATGTCCGGACCCGCCTGCCTAACCGATCCTGTTATTGATTTAGAGCGCATGGCATTATTGAATTCAATCCAGTATAAACAAGGCTATTATTTACATATTATTTTTATGAATGTACGTGCTTTCCCGACTACTCCGCCGCGGCAATTTCCAATTTTCTGGTGCGTTCGAATAAATATATACTAAAATTATGAATTGAATACAATTATCGCATTATTGTTGGCTATTTGTATAATTTATACACCATAAAAGTGGTAGGCGCTTTGATGAAATTCGGTTTCCCATTAAAACATACCGAATAGTTCCAATTATTAATGCAAGTATTTATTCGCAATTATTTTATCCGATTGTTAAAGTATACAATAATAAATGAAACTTTGAATGAATGTTCAATTTTTAGTATAGTTTATTTACATTACTTGTCAGCTATAAAAACCTAGAAATGCAGCATAGGTCAAAGGTCAATAATATAATAATAATAAGGTCATAGGTCAAAAAAAGTCATTTGTCAAATGTATGTACTCGTTTATTCTTGGGCGTGCCGTTATGTGATATCTATCTTGAGAATGTTCTTTCAAATATCTACAGACACAACTGGTTTCTTATTGGTGGAATTGGGTGTTTTGGTAGAGAATATGGTGAAACCCGTGAACCATCATACGGTGTACCCTGCTTCTGTTTCTTTGTTTCAGTTTTCTCCATGTTTCTGACTTGAAAGCGATTCCAACCGTATATTTTTATTGATGAACTCCCAATTATTCACTTCTCGATGTTGTCTATATATGGCAAGTTCAGTTTAGCAGATGTTAGCAAACACCTCAGCAAGATCCCAAGGTGTTTGAGGTTGATTTGTGTTCAATTTTTAATAACATAAATAAGATAAAATAACAACAATCATATCTTTTCATATCAACAATCATATCAATCAAATGTCAATTTTTTAAACGATAATTCACTGGCATATAACATATTTTCTTATTAGTATAGTAAAAAGTTTCAGTCGTATGGGGTTGTTAATGTATGTTACCAACTTTATTTTGAAACATTGACCTATGTAAATGATTTATTTAAATATCAAGAAATGTAAAAACAATAAGACTACCATGATGATGTTGAATGCGCGATTTTTTTCATATTTATTGTAATTTGAGTGATATTTGTGTTTCGAAATTTTAATTATCTACTTGCTTTTAACTTGCGTTTACTTGCGTTTAAAATAGATGTATGTTTCTTAGTGTTCAATATTAGGGCAAAAACTCAAGAGTTAAGTGGCATCCTGACATCGTTGTAATATTTAGATTAGAATTGCTTTTGAGAAAATGCATTAATGTTAGGTATCTCCTTTGGGTTCATGTGAAATTTCTCAAACTTATACGTCGATGTCATATGTAGGAGGCAACTGCGGCCTCCATCCCCATTTTTGGAATTGCACTCTGCAGCGATTGTTGTAAGCTTGTTTTAGGTTTATAAAAATATATTGAGACTTGAGACGACGGTCAGACCGGCAGCGTCGCGTCGCCTCGCTTCGTGGTTTCCTCTGCCTGACTCATGTAATATAATATTGTTTCTTCATCTATAATATTGTTTCTTCATCTCCTTTTCTTCGTAATCATTAGGCAAGTATAGGCATAGAAGCCCGAAGCCGCAAGCAAACTGAGGAACTAAAACGTGAAATTCAGAATTTGTTCTAAAATATTGTCTAATCTGCATGTTACAGAAAGTCCATTCTCGTATGGATCGATTCCTCATTAAATCTAGTTTGTTTTGATACACATTTACGCCTGAATGTTGAGTAATTTTTGAGAAATACATCGTGTACCAAAAAGGTCTAGTTTTACGTTTTTTATTGTTTTTCATATTCCCCGGATAGCTAGGATTATTAATCATACACCAATCGATTCAGCGTAAAATTATCTTTAAACTCTAGGAGCAGATTTTCATTTGATTACCTGTAACCGATCTTATCACTCATTAAACTTGAGTCTTATATGAAGATTTCACATGCAGAAAAATAATTTGAAATTACTTCTTCTAAAATGTCAGTTTTATTTATATTTAGCTTCCTTCAATAAATAAATCATATACCATTCGACTCAGAGTGAAATTTTCCACAATTTCCTGAAATAGTTTTTTGGATAACATGTTTATAAATCATGTTATGTATCATTGAAATTTACTCTAATAACGTCAACATTGTCTATCTCAAAAATGACTTGTCTTAAACCTTCCATTTTTATTGACATTTCCCCTATTTCTAGAAGGATGAATAATGCATCAATCGATGCAGCGTGAGAATTGCTTCAAACTCCTCGCACAGTGTTTCATTGTATTACTTAGAATCGATGTTAGAAGTCATACAGGTTGAGTCAAGCTGGTCTACTAGCTATGACATTGTTATGAGTTTATATTGTCAGTCACTTGTATTCCTCTTTAACTTCTGTTCAGTAATGGTTTGAGTGGACAACAAAGATTAGGGTTGCCCATAGAGAGAGAGAGAGAGAGAGAGAAATATAATTGAATCAGAATAAATAAAATGAAGTGGATCAAGCATTTTAACCCGATTAGTTTCCCTCGTCTCTCTTCTTAATGTTTCTTCTTAATGATTAATCTCTAGCCAGTTCGAATCTAGTTGTCTTTAAAACCAAGGGATTTTTATAACGATTATACCTAAGGCTCCAACTTCTGTAATAATTCCTTGCTTTAAACAATGTCTTGAAAATCTCTGTACCGACATAAAACAACTCATTCAAGCCGTATATTTTACCCAAATCCCTTTAAAGCTATTTTTAAATTATCTTTTTTTATTTAATACCAGACTATTACTTATATAATTCATATTCTATTTTTGTTCCATTATGAAAAAGCAGCTTAATTAACAGCAACAAGTTTACCATTCATGCAAAACCATTTAAAACACTCTCTTATTCTCGCCGAATAGAAAAATTAATTAGTCCGCGTTCAGGTAGAATTTTTCGCGTAGTTTTCTAGCATCAACTCGCAATTGAACGGAAGTTAGACATGTAAATGGAAATGAAATGGAATAATCAGAAGAAAAACAAATATGTACTCCGTAAATGGTTCGGGCTCTATTGCTTTGCGAATATGTGTGCTCGTGTGAATGCAAATAATTATAACGTTGGCAACTCGAATGCCACAAACAAACGCGTAATTATATATTAAAACAGCGCGTGCACAAAGTTGGTCTATCGCCTGCAAGGTAATGGAGCATGCTAAATGCGTACAAACATTGCAAATTCTGATATCGTGTGCTGTGTTTATTTTCAACACGTTGAACCACCCTCTATTTCTGCCCGCTTGGTGTTGCATAAGAAAATGTAGCGTTTCTACATCTATTTACACATTGATTTTCATTTTTTAATCAGTTAATTGGATTTTACAGGTATACTCTGAAGCAAACTTAATTAACTGGGACAAACAATATAGTTTCCCATGTTTAATTTGTGTTTCCCAAATTTGCATTCATGAGATAACACATTGGTTTTGCTGTTCACGAAAAAATAAATAGGATAAACTGGCATGTGCAGAATAAGAATTTAGCCAAAGAAAAATAGGAAATTAACCAACCGAGATGTTCAGATCTTAATTTGGATATCTCGGCTGACTTACTTGCTACTGAAGAGAGGGCAAGTTCCTGGTGAACTCTCAACTGTCAGGGGCTTAAGGCCTTTATATACTGAAATTATTGCAAGCTACCCCAATTCTAATGAATTATTCCTAAAAATTCGGCATAATCACTCCCTCTTTCAAAATCAATACGAGACTATTCGTCATCTTGCTATGGGTATCTTCGATAGAGTCATTCAAATTGTGTACAAGCGTCCGACTTCACACAAAATAATAATCCACTGTGTCATACGAAAATGTGTTTACTCTTCATCACAAATTTCGGTGCTGCCACCCAAAAATTACAACTTTTAGATTTATTAAATATTATAAAATTTTATCGAGGAACATCAGATGGGTCACATCACTTCTACTTTATTCGATATCTTCAATCGAATCCAATCGAGTTGTTCTAGTTGGCAAAATTTACTATAGCATTAAAAGTCAAATTGCATCACATCATTACTAGCTTATCATTGAAAATCGCCACTTTGCAATTCCGTGCTGTTTAAAAATTCCATAAACGTTTTCATTATATTCCGCCAGCGGAATATTAAAGTTTAATTTGAAAAATAAATTAAAATTACGCGTAACTTTGCACGACTACCACGAATAGCATTGAATAGAGTGCGGCAAAGGCAGAAAGGGAGCGGGTGGGGGCTCTCGTTTGGTCCAAAAAGGAAGGTGACAAGGGTGAGGTTGAAGGCTAAAATCCCCGCTGAGCCCGTTGGGGAAGACCCGTGAGCGTGGTGGTTCGCATGCAAATTCCAGCATAAATCGATATTGATTTGCACCCAACGCAACGTGTGCAAGTGCCGTGAAGAGCTCGGCCCGCCCGCGGCTCCACTGTCTCTACACAAGCAAGCAAAGGAGTGAGAACAGGTCCGTAGGGGCATTGCCAATCCGATGGTTTAATTCGTTTTCGTTTTCCGGAATTGTTGCGATTGGGATGCCGCAGAGGAACGGGACGAGCAGTGGCCGTGGAAGTGCTGGGGGGCTCGAGGCAAGGTGGACATGTTGGTCGTGAGCGAGGACATAACTCAACCGTGCCGAGGCTAGATCGACAAATTTCGGAGTTAGATTTGTCAAGTCTACGGGCGCAGGTTTTCAGTTTTCCCTTTTTCCAAAAGTTCGGAATTGTGCTATTATACACTAGGAAATTGGCATTTTAAAATATTACTCTGTTATATTGTGTTATATCTCTTTAATTGACATCACAAACGATGGAAGTGAATATAATCTAGATCAAGGATGTTTCAACTTCAGGTTTGTTGGACTTTATAGACTCCATTTTAAGAAGTTTTTGGATTCTCTGAATAGTTCTTCTTCGTCTTCTTCTTCTTCTTCTTCTCCTTCTTCTTCCATGGCGCTGCAGCCCGCAACAAGCCTTGACCTACCCGAGCTTCTTCCTCCATTTCTCTCTGTCCTTTGCATCTCTCCTCTAGTTGGACAAGGACAGTACCATATATTGACAAATTTCGGAGTTAGGTTTTTCATATCTAAAGGAGCAGGTTTTCAGTTTTCCCGTTTTCAAAAGTTTGAAATTGTACTAATACTCAGCCAGGATTTGGCGTTTTAAAATATTTCGCTATTATATTGGATTATATCTTCTTAATTGACGTAACAATCTATGGAAGTACATTCCTAAGAAGATAATCTAGGTCAAGGGTTGGTCAATTTATAGTTTCTAAGATTTCTCAGAACTTAAAATACTACATTGCAGGTTTTTTCGATACTTAATACGATATTTGACCTGGCACTAAAATATTGCGTTTTTACTCTTGAATCGATGACAATTTGCATAAAAAGATGTACACTGCTCTTGTGGTAACATTAAATAAAATAAATTGTTGAAGAAGTCGTATCGACAATTAATTTGTGGAAACTTTTTATTTTTTGGTAAATTATATATTTGTAATTTTGTAATTTTGAGAAAAATAATTTGATCCAAATCTGCATTTTTTCACGAGTTTTATGTAATTATGTGTGACGAGACTAAATAAGGATAATCTTGAGAAACATGAAAACAAGTCCAAAATTGCGACACCGTTCGCAACACTCTACATCTTTACTACAGTGGTTGGTAGGATACGAAGAGTCAATAAATACACACAGACATATCATAGACATAGATTTTACACACGACAAATACTAAGGGGTGGGACCAACCTTTTTTCAATATGGGCTGGCTTTTTTGGAAGCCAGAGGGGCAAAAAAACCCAAATACAATTATCTTTATCAGTACGTTTTGCGATAAAATAACCCAAAAAACGATCAGAGCCACTACACCCTCTACTGAAATCTCTAAATTGTACAAATATGACAGCGCCCACGATTTACACATATAAAATGTTTCATTATACAAGTTCCGCTCAATACTGGACAATTTGTATTACATAAGACAGGTAGGCCAACGAATCTGAAATTTTTGCATTGGAGAAAAGATTATGATTATTGCAGATTTCGTTAAAGGCAAGTTTCACTGTATTTCTCAACGTGTCGAAACGAAAAATTGACTCAGCGACACTCCCTTAAAACGAGCGAAAATTCCTTAAAACATTCGAAATTATATAATATTCACTAATGATTTGTCGTTTTACAATATTACCCTGTAATACATATTATGTCCTTATGCTGTAATGGATCCCACAATCGATGACTGTATTACTGTATTTAAACTATTTGTTGTACATGCAACGTAAACAAATATCAAATGTCTAATGACATAGTTGTATTGATTGAATTGTATAGAGTATAGAATAATAACAATTTAATGGTTGCAATACACGGAACATAGCATGATCAATGTATTTTAACGTATTTCAACATAAATATATTATTTTATCATGTAATAGAGTATTTTTAATTGTTTTATATTTTATTATTCTTAAATTAGATAACAAAGTGATAAAAATGCGAATGTCAACGAAGCATAAAGGAATGGGTAAATGGCAATAAAATATGTGCTTCGTAAATTAGAAAAAAGCATTCAATTCTTTGTTTCCCGGAAACGAAAGAAAGGAAATTAACTCGTAAACAGGTTTTGCCCTTAGACGAAGTAGCTATTTCCGCTAACCTTAGCGTTTCCAGTGCAATTTCTAAAGAAAATTGCTTAAATTACCACAAATTACAATAGATCACCAAATGTACATTTGTATATTGTTTATATTTTTAAGTTTATTTTCAACAAGTATCTATAGACTCCCAACTATATTTGTTAAGAACTTTAAGTCACTTTTAAACGTTAATTCTGTCATTACATAAAAATATAATTAAATTTTCCATTAGATGTATTTCGTGAGAAACGGAGATGATCGAGTTAGGCACAGATCGTGGAAGCAGAGCTTCAACGGTGATCCAGTGATGGTGGCTGAGGTATATAGTTATGTTCCTTGGTGTGGATGGAATGTAACACTTGGTCAAAAATTTAAATCGAAGTTTATTGAAACACAAGAAAACGATTGCTTGACAAATAAATTATAAAAATGGATTCTTGTCAGCTTCTTTAGTGATTTCAATAAATTGAGAATCGGAAGTGAAGTGATTTATGTCCGCTGGATCATCGTTGTTGTTGGGTCCTACTGCCCCACTTAGCTTAGTCACCCCGTCTTAGCTGCGCAAGTGTGACATACGCCCTGTTCAATCTTAATGGTTGGTAGACGATGGGTTGCCTAAAGTGGTGGCCATCTATTGTGTGGTGACATAACTATATTCAGAAACGCATGTGCCGTTTCGAGTTGCCTTGGTGGATATGTGATTTGAGACCGTCATGGTAATCGTCGCCAAAAGTTGTAGTGGAGATCGTGATCGTAGCATGGGGAGCAGAAGTCATCTAGCGGGGATAGCAAAATTCGTGGTATTCGCCTAATGTAACCATTCATTCGATCCGAATGGATTTTTTCTGACTGAATTGAATGAATGAAGGTATTCTGTTATTGGAGGGTTCTGTACTTCGAATGGTACAACGTGCGTTCTTTCATAGGTTGATGGTGCACGATGGAATGAATGAAGGAGGTGTGTGAGGATAGTCGCGTAGCACGTATCTTAATCTCGGTCTCAGTACATAAGGCCTTGTGTCATCTGAGCGCTAGTCGAAGGGGCAGATCGTTGAAGTTCTGCTTGGTGAGGACCGAGTGCTGTCGTGGGCGCTCGTTGCCACAGGTGAGGACTGTACTGGAAGGACTGTGAGGAATGCGGGGTGCAGTGAGTCGCAGCCCGCGGTGTGTAGGTCGTGGTACTTCAGCTTACTTCAACGATAGTAAAATGAAGATCAGTATTAATTACCAGACCTTAAGCTGTTGTAGATTATGTTGAAGTAGTAATGAAGTTGATTTGATTTTGCCGAAGTGTTTTTTTAATTAATCCCGGACGGTCAATGCCACTAGCACTGCGACTAACTTTGGTCTGTTGGGTAAGGATCAATGGGCCAATAACGGAGATTACCTTCGAATCGCCTTGACCGACTTCCCCTTGAATTCAGCGAGACGTAGCTACTCGCTGCCTAGCAAAGAAAGTCTTTCAGATGCCATGGATGCCCAAGTGCAAATTAGGAGTCTGTGGACTGATGATGAAGGTGAACCGGGTAACTACAGTAATTTTGGTTGATGATGGTGCGGTGGTAAATGACTCGAGATCACTGAGGATAGGTGAGAGGAATTTAGTTACGATTGATTGTGGAGGGATAGCACGAAACCGTGAATGAACAGTAACGATGATTTCTGGATGTCAAAGGAATCCAAGTGAAACGTGTGAACTTCGCTTATATTTTTGTTGCATTCCTGGGTAACGTGTGTTCGTTTATTCTACTTTTCACCTATTGATATTTAAACTATGAAGTCAATAGTATGGCGAGCAACCATCACAGAATTATTTCAAATTAATCTCAAACTAGTGATTCTCAAAGACCGTGGAAAAGAACGAGGCGTTCCCTTAGGAACTAGGAACATATTGATAGTATATTAATCGTAACTCCTCGACAATGTGGAGTCCACATGCCATAGAACAATTTTTGAAGGAAATTAACGAAAAAAACTTGGTTAAAAACCGAGAACCGTTGCTTTAAGCAAAAATTTAATTATTCCATTGACTTAATACAACAACAAAGGCTTTTCTACAAAACAATTTTTTGGAAGTTATTAACGTAGAAATAACTTTTGTTTCGCTGAAATTCAGCACCTGAGCCCACCTGGGCAGCTTAGGTGGTAGTGCATCGGTCTACCACGCAGTCGAACGGGGTTCAAGTCCCCGGGGTGGGCACCCATCATTATATTCACAATTAATTCACACATAAAAATCACATTAAAAATTCACAGCTAAGAAAATTTTCACATCATCACCAATCGCAAAATTAGCGCAACCCAAGCAGTCAACACAGAACAAGGAACTTCTATCAAAAACCTCTCAACATTCACACATGAAAATCAACTTGATAAGCAGCGCAACAACATCAATAACAAAACGTCGCATTACAAACCACAATGTCTTAGCATGTATTACAAAAAATAGTAATAAAAAACTGCCAACAAACCAGGCTGAAGGAGCAGTGTGCTCGATGGCCAGGTCTTCGGACCAAGTATAATTTTTTTTCAGCACCTGAATAATCGTATTCCTTCAGAATATACTACTATATAATAAAGTCGTTATTCCTCAGATCTATGAAAAACCTGGTCCTGCGACGTAAATTCATATAGAACTCAAATTAATTTAAATACAATCACATCATTTTACTCTCCGTTGATTCCAAACCTGTGTTACACGAGGACATCTAGTACAGTGATTCCAAATATTCTATAAAAAACGATTTAATGGTCATCATTTAAATAGCTTCCCTTTTGGCACACGAGGACTTTTCGTTTAATCATACGCCCAATTTACAACATTGACGCGAGGCAATTATTTTAATACTTTTCTATTAACGAAATGCAAACAAGCCGCCTTGACGAATTACCGGCCGACGCGAACGTCCCATCGCCGCACAGCGCCGATTTGTTGACCATCCCTAGTGGCACGCCCGTCCCCCAGGACGAACAGGAATACTGTCGCTCGGTCGGATGCCCCTCGGGGCGACGGCGATGATGGTGGTGGCCAGCTCGCAGCGAGGACATCACTCCTCGTCCATCACTCGTCGGCAACGACGGTGATGCCTGGCACAGTTGCAGCGCAAACGACGCTGATTAATGAACACGCATTTTAAATTGTCGCCGACGTGACGCGCACGCCGACGCCGACGTCGATCGCTTGTAATTGCAAAAATTGAATTGTAAATTTCGCAATTTCACATTTTCACGGCGTGGTTTTGCGCACGGGCACGGGAGTGCGCGTTACAAATTAATCTCAGCCCGTCGAACGTGTCAACAAAGGTGCGCGCATTTGCCGTTGTTGGGAACACACAAAGGTCGAGGCGTCGAGGCGTTGCGACGTGAAGGAAATGCGGAAAGGCAGCCGTAAAGCCCGACTATTTATTACCGATATGACACCGAATAAGTAAATGCTGTTTGTTTTATGGCCGTCGTATAAATCCATTCGCGGCTTGCATCTCCAGCAAGGGAATTCGAATCGGAAAATGTTTTTGATATATTTCATTTCACATTTGCGCCGACAACGTGTATTTATCAAACATCGAGATTTTCGGTTCTGCATGCCGAAATATTTAATATTATATAAATTGTTTCTCAAATACAATTTATTATAGCCTTTTTATTACATAAAATGGATAATATTATATGGGCAGTATTTTATGTATTTCTGAATTTTTGATGATCTTCATAATACGGAAGTTTGAATATTTAAAATGTTATTAAATAACATTGTGCTTCAAAGTTGCAATTACTACAAGTTCTTTTCAAAGGAATTTGATATCCATTTGTTATGCATGGAATGTTCCATCAAAGTGAGAAATTGCATATGATACATTCTCTTTGATATTTAATAACTTTTACAATGTTGATCGAAATATCTCAAAACTGTTTATATAAAGTTAAATATTCAGTAATTTGATATTAATGCCTTTAAAATTAATACCACATTTATTTCTCAAGCCCTTTTTACTCATGTATTCATGTATTCAAGGGATTCATGTTTTATGGTAATTTATATCATTCAGCCCGCCTGGGTAGCTTATTGGGAAGCACCACGGCGTATCACGCCGGCGGACTTGGTTCGAATCCTCGAGGCGGGCACCACTTTGTGTGTGATTTATTCATATACGTACCCACACTTTATGACACACTGACTCACATATACAACAACACTATCTGCACAACTCTACGCTCACACTCTATACACAACAAAGTTAAAAAATCAACAGTCAACACTATACCCATCACACAACAACACAACCTCAACACTATACACACAACAACACAAGAACATTCAATAACGAAATGTGTTAAGGAATAATTGTATTCCAGTCGAATGGCAAGTTTTATTATTTATCACACTATGCTCTGGAATGTAATTATACATGACAGGAATAATCCGAAATCATATTTGGAATTCGCGTCAAATGTTTTCAGATGTTTACTGATTAAAAAAAAATACTGCACAACGTAATAAACTTGCTCACAAAAAACGATGGGACATATCCATATTAATGTCGGTTGTTTTGATAGAAATTAGCTGCGAAAACTGTATGGCCTTATGGTTATTAACCTAATGCATATTGTTAAATATAAAAAACGTAATGTTGCAGTTGATTATTCCACGAGCATGAAATGAATCATGTGCATTTTATACGACTTGTACCTATACTTTTTCACGACTAAAAAAAATTGTATTTTCGACCCTGAGGACCTGGCCATCGGCCATACTGATCCTTCAGCCTGGATTTACAATTTTTATTTGTTTCCAATGTATACATATAGTTACGCAACCATCACCACCTCTGCTGCCAATTGATGTTAAGCGCATGTCCAACTCTAAAATGTGCGCAAGAGGGGACT
>JAODAC010035599.1:0-13309 GCA_027575185.1 Mimaenictus wilsoni
TTTTTTTCCCCGTCTGCGGTTGATGCTACGTAATAACATTGCACAAACTCAGCGCGCCAGCTTTCGTCCTGTTGATGAGCTTACGTCTTCCAAAAGAGTATTGACAAAGTTCCTTGCTGGTGACAAGAAATCTATAACATTGGAATCACTACTACTGCACGAGCAAGTAATGAAGCTTCAGTAATACAGGATCCGTCATATATCATTACTGATAAACCCACATTCACGTGTTGAGAATTTGGACGAACATTTTTCGCACAATTTGCTCTTTAGAAATATTTAAATTATAGAAAATGTCAATATGTACACATTTCCATTTAATATATTTGTGTACATAGCTGCTTTCGGTGCTGACAAGTAAAATCTATAAATTCCCTAAACACATACGTAAACGTGAGTACGTCTACTTTATTCGATTCCCGGGCGTAACTTCGCTTTATATGCTTCACTTACCCCGTCCTCGGCTAAGATAAAACGTCCTAAAAAGCCTAAGGGCAGCGTTACTGTGTTTTCACTGTAGGTTAGCTAGCATTCAAGGCGATAGATTTTCACGCGAACAGCGCAATAAACATCAGTGTTTCCCTGCAGTCAGACATCAACGATGCCAAAATCCTACCAATTCAACCCGCGTAAAAATAAACCCGATCAGGAAAGTCAGGAATGGAATAAAAGTGGAAATATGTAGAAAATGCATTTACCTTGCGATGTAAAAGCAAACCAATAAATATGAATAAATAGGTGCTCTTTTAAGCAATCGAAAGGACTTTACCAAAGAAATCAGGAGTATTTTATGTTATTAGTCCCGTGATATATTGGAATTTTTTAATTAAATTACTCATTCGCAGAAATATTAATTATGAAGAAATTATATTCCCTATACTTTCCGATTTTATCAATTCGTCGCAATCCAAGTATTAAAAGTTGATGAATTACAAGTTTCGATACTTCGAAATCGATTCCTTAATTTACTCAATCAGTAATTTTACAATCCTTAATTTGTTTACTTAGGAATTACCGCGTTATTTTTCATTCTCAAAATGCAACTCCCAAATAGTGTCATCAGAATCATTGGGTTGATAATAAACTGGAAGATTACTGTAACGAGTAATATATAATTTGAAAATACATTAACAGATGGCGTCAATGTGTAATTTCGATATCGATAAGTATCGATATTTTTCTTCGTTAATTGGGTATCGAAAGTATCGAAGTTTCAAAAGTATCGATACCTAAAAGTATCGATACTTCGAGAAAAGTTGACATCCCTATCAGCGTCTAGCCACTTACAATCGCAATTCGCGTATTTATACAAAGAATAGATTTAAAATGGGGGTACAATGTTACGGGTAAGGGGGGAGCTTAATATGAGGTCTAGTTCAGGCATGGCCAACATACGGCCCGCGTAACGAATTTATGCGGCCCGCGAGTAATTTTTCAATATTTATCTGCGCGTCCCCCCACTAGGGTTATAACTATCTTAAAGCATCTCTATACTCCGTCTCCAAAATACCAGATAGTGATTCATATTTACTTTCCTTCCGCTTCGTCCCGCTCGCCTACGGATCCTTACCCGTCTCGCGTTTCATCCCATACATTTGGACGCTGTATTAAGATTAGCCACCACAAAAATTGAACCTGACATTAAAAAGATTATAAACGAGGCAAACCGCCTCAATATTTCTCATTAATTATTATATTATTCTATATTATTCTATATAGATATTTGCTGTAAGTTACCTATGATTTATAATTATTCATACAGAAAAATTTGTTCATTTTTTGTTTAAAATTTTTGTATTTTTTACGCCTGGCCCGCGAAAAAAAATTTTTTTTTTCAATCCGGCCCGTGACAAAAAACTGTTGGCCATGCCTGGTCTTGTTGATCATTAAGGATAATATTCGGATTAACATTTACAGATACTCGTTGAATTTGTGGCCTGTGGTGGCCACATGGAGGATTTTTAGGCATTCTATGGAGCACCTGTGATCCGATTCTTATTCTTTAGTATTTTATTCTTTTAATAATGGTGTCTATACTTAGTTCTCCCTCCACTTCTTAACTTGTCTTTCTTCTTTTTATCACATTCGATGTTATTGGTTCCGTTAATTATCTCATTATTTTTTCTCAAGTCTACAAATTTCTTCCTCTTGTTGTTTAGTTAGTATCATTGTTTCAGCTGCCTATAACAGTATTGGTCTTATTAATTTCTTATATATTTTGTTTTTTTTTTGTTTGATTCATTCATCTTTTACTTTTTAGGATATTCATATTCGTGAAATATGCCTAGTTTACGTTGTTTATTTTTTCTTTCACATTTAATATCTTTCATTCTTATTTTTGGGTCTTTGTACACATTCTTATGTTGCCGCTCTTGTTAAGTAAAAGAAAAAGTCCATCCGTAGTGAAAATCCTTGAAATGTAAATGTATTATACAAATTTGCAAAACAGCACGACATGTTTCATTTTTTTTTCGTATTGCACCTCTCTCGCTCTTGTATTATCCTTTCTGCATCAGCACTTTGTGTGGCGGCACTACAAAGCGTAGCTTCGCACATTCCATTTTCATTCAAATTCGCATTTGAATATAAAATAGCGCAAAAAGTGTTTCATGGTGTCCTGCGAGCTATCTGCGGACGCATAGTTAACAAACACGATTATCTTCCGCCTTTTTTCTTTCTTCCTCATTTCCAAGCCGTCATGTATTTCAGTTTTCCGGACATTTTTCGCTTCGCTTATACGCAATTCAGTTGAAGTGTAACTTTCTCGCGTAATTTCTTTCTCGAATGGGCTTGACATCACGACGGCCTAATATTTTCTCCAAAAGACACGGCATTCTGCTTTTTATTATTAATTCAATGCCGTTACTGGGCGACGGATTACATGTGCGTTAAGAGAGCAATTTGCCTAACTCTAATTTACAGCTTTTGGTGCGTATCGTCGAGTTGAGGTATAAAGTGCCAGCCCATTTTCGTCGTTGTGTGGTCTTTTTGTCGAGCGTTCTCTCCCGTTTTTGCAGCATTATGACGAGAATTGTGGATGAGTACGATTATCACGGTTGATACGTCGTCGAGCGCTAAGATGTAACATACACAACGCTTTGTTAAAAAAAACAGTCGCTATATGTACGACTGGATGGGCCAGTTCAGTTCAACGGTTGACACTAACGAGCAGGGGGGACAAACCCATGCAACCTCCCCAGGATGAGAAAATTCAGATATGGATCGCCACACCAAGTTTGGTATGAAAACCTCTCGCCGTTTATCAGTCGCACCCATTTGCATTTTCTTCGATGATATCGGCTGTAAAATCGAATGGCGCCAATATATATTGTCAATGAATGTGCACGTCTCGAAGTATCGCGAGACCAGTTCAAGGTCACCCGGTTGTGGAATGTTGATTTTTGTGAATGATGCGGGTGGCTTATTGCCAGCCTTCTCATCGCCGACATTTATGGGTAACTTTCTTAGCCAGCTAAGTGGGTTTAAAATACCTGCTGGACACTTAAAATTGAATAATGTACAACGAGCATAGAATGTTACTCATATTTGAGCGCTCCATGCCACTCGTATACTATACTTTTTCTTTGGCAATTTTATGTAAAAATTGTAATGAGAAAATTCAGTTTTCTGAGAAGTTTGGAAGGGTGAATGTGTTTAAATATTTGGCGTTCCACATTAGCTCCTCAGGAATATGGGAAGAACACAAGAGAATAGAAGAATGGCGTATGAGGCTGTAGGTATATCCCAACAGCTGGTGGAGAAATATTTGTTGGACGGGGAAATGGTGAAACAGTTCGTTAGGGTGACAGGTATCTAGATGTGGAAAACCAGATAAGACAGGCTAAAATAAATAACAGTTCGTATAACCCCGACTATAAACGAGTCCAGGTTATAGATAGAAGACCAGCGTATATTGGGAACATGCCGCTGAGAAAGTTGAGATAGAATGTATGGCACGAACAAGGTGTGGATCAGAAGATACGGATAAGAAAGAATGAGGAATATAAGAGGTGTGGATTATGCATGGCAGTTGAGATTGGAAGAGGACTGTGAGGGAAAATTGTTATCTGAGAGAGGGGAGGGGGTGGCGATAATTGTGAGGATTGTAGAAAAGAAGAGGGGTAGGTATTGCCTGGAGACTAGGTAACGTTGATAACGTGAGTCTGGTATCAGGGTGTCAGATGGTGCCGGCCGTCAAAAATTACAAGTTATCTTTCAGAAGCGCATACGGTGCTCTATGTGGCACTATTACTTCCTCAGAAATACGTGTTCTCTCAGTACTGATATGAAAATCCGTAGAATTTCAATGACATTTCTTAATTGAAAACGATACCGAAATGTGCACATTGTACCACAGGACTAGAAAATAGTACATTGTGTAACGAGCATGGGATGATATTTGTCTCAAAAATATGAGAAATTTTACCACGTATTGTAACTTATACGACAGTTGAGATTGGAAGAGGGCTGTAGGGGGAAATTGTTATCTGAGAGAGGGCAGGGGGTGGCGATAATTGTGAGGATTGTAGAAAAGAAAAGGGGTAGGTATTGCCTGGAGGCTAGGTAACGTTGATAACGTGAGTCTGGTATCAGGGTGTCAGATGGTGCAGGTCGTCAAAAATTACAAGTTATTTTTCAGAAGCGCTTGCGGTGCTCTATGTGGCACCATAACTTGCTCAGAACTACGTGTTCTCTCAGTACTGATCCGAAAATATGAAAATGAAAAAATTTCTTAATTGAAAACGATACCGAAATGTGCACATTGTACAACATGCGTAGAAAATAGCATATTGTGTAACGAGCATGGAATGATATTCGTCTTAAAAATATGAGACATTTTACCACGTATTGTAACTTGTACAAGTGCTATAACTCATACGAGTGTGGAAAGGGCATTCCATGCCGGTTTTACACTATACTTTTTCTACGACCTTTATGTGTGAAAATAAAAATTTCTTAATTAAAACGATACTGAAAATACAGCAGGAGTAGAAAAACAGAGTTATAAAAAAATTATAAAAATCCCAGAATTTTTTTTTATTAGAGACATAAGAAAAAAAAAATTAAAAAAAAAATCGAGCGTATCCCTTCTCCTTTACATATTTTGTTTATTTGACCTGAATGAGTACAAATTTTGCGAGAGCCATTTTTTGGCTCGGTGCAAGTGCCCGAAAATGACGATTAAAATGTGAAATTTTCAATTGGTCTGTCCGTAAGAGGACATTTACACTCCTATCTAGACGAGAGTGCTTGAAGTTGTTCAAACAAGAGTTGTTGTAAATTCAGAGAGGAATGTGCTTGAAGAGAGGTTATTTTTGTTATTTTTGATAAAGCTTAGGACAAATTAATATTCTACTGACTAATAACCTGCATGGAACCTGTATTCATCGTCGTAGGCAAGAATTATTTCAACTGATTGAACCTCACTGATATGGTTGTTATTTTGCTACAATTTTTTAATGGTTGCCATTACCCTACAAAATGCTAATTCCTGACGTGCCATAATTATATTTATTTTAAAGATATACATTAGCTAAATCAATATTATTCAATTTGTGGCGTTTCCCGCCACATTTTGGCATGCTTTACCATTGCTAACCATTGCATGTTCTTCTTTGACCCGCCAAAATTTTCCACCTGAACCGACCTTTTTCTACACCCGAGGCTAGCCTCGGGACTTAGTCTGTGGCTTTCGTACCGTCAAGATCTCTTCCACTGCCTCGCGATTTGTACTGTATTCTTTGTTGTGTGTTTGTCAACGTTTCGTATATGTTTTGTAATAAACGGTGTATATATCATCAACACTCTATCACTCGACATCAACCGGCACCCTCACCTCCACAAATTATTATACATTTTGCCTGGTGCATTTTAATGAGGATAACTATGCAGGAAACAGGTTGCAAGTATAATTACCTCCAGGATATATGCAGCAGCACGTTGCATGTGTTTCTGTATCATTGACAACACTTATTTGCCGAAGCACGAACGTCTGCCAATGTTTAAAGGGGCTATGACATCTAATTGCACCTTGGTAAAGTGGCTCCACATTGCCATTTTAACTTCTGTTTTCATATCTTCGGACGCGAGCGCAAGATTAATTATGCGCTCACGCAAAGCGACGATGGTTGCGCTTATCCTCGACTTACTTGTATACTTCCCACAACGAGTCTATTTGGTGACACGCAAGTACCATAATTGCGGCGTTACGTCTCTTTTTGTGCTGTCATTTTACGTGAGCATTGCAGCCGCAACCCGCGTAATATCTCTATTACATGTTGTTACTTAAAACGCGTCTCTACGCTGCATACAATTTCAGCCGGATATTTGGTATAATTAATGAACCAGTATGCAATTAAATTACCGTTTGTGTTGGCCGTAATCGCAGAAAAAAACGGCATGGCGATGACATAAAACAGATTCAGCCTTCATAAAGTTTACCTAATTTACGTGTTTAATTAATGCATTCCGCTGCAACGCGTAAACGACTTTCAAGCCTCGTAATGCCGGGAAAATGGCACAATAAATTATACGGTTTAGCATGCTTATGAAATTGTTTTAATTTGAATTTTTATTCGTTTTAATGGCTTTCAATCTTAGGTGTATATACAACGTGCAAACTTTTAATTGCTATTTGCTTGATAATAGGGTGGAATAGGTACGACGTCGACGGCCCTCTTTTTAGATGAGACTCTAGAGTTTATTTAAATTTGTTCCCAGAATATTTGACTATATTAACGCTTCTGTGTTGCTAAAACATTGCAAGTTAAATGTTACCATGTTAAGATGTGATTGGGGTGATGATATTTAAAATTATTTAAAAATTCAATTAGAAATTGCGAATTTGCATAAAACTTATTATTTTTTTAACGCTTGTAAACAGATTCTTACTAATGAAAAGTTGTTGCTCCACTACTAAATTTCATGGATTACTCTGACTAGATTACTACGATCTGATCTGAGAAATCGATAAGAAGTTAACAGCGAGCTTCCCAGCGGCGAGATGAAATTGCCCCATTTAAAATAAGCCGTAAAATTAAATTTTGACATTCGATACTGGGGCTTCTAATATATTATAGATTGTATTATTGCAATCAAATCCGTAGTGTTCGTTTTGTAATATCAGGTACCGAACGTATGTAATAATCAATTAAAGGTAAAGGTCTCTTATGGAAATTAACATGCAGGACTATAAAAATCATTTTTATCTATCAACCATAGGTAAAAACTATTTAACAAAAAAAAATCATAAAAAAGCAACAAATACGCAGATGTAAATATCATTCACCAGGAGAGTTTTTCAATTGTCCAACACCAAATCGAATGAAACTTTTTTGTACGTGTAGTACAAAGAAATAATTTATGTAGAAATAATTTGTGTTAAAGGGATTTTATGCCGTTTTGAGTCGTTTGCCCCAAAACAATTTTCAAAGTTTGCTACAAATTGTTTTTGGGCAAATGGCTCAAAACGACATAAAATCCCGTCAACACAAATTAATTCTATATATGCACTACACGTACAAAAAGTTTCATTCGATTTGATGTTGGACAATTGCAACATTCTCCTTGTCAGATTGATCGGACTGGACGCAAGTTATTGGCAATTAACAACAAAAGGTTTAGAAATTACTCGGCGCCCCATAAAATTATATCGACTTATTATCGACCCGTATCGATAGATAATAAAATGTCTCATTCAAATTTGTTAAAATTAAATTAAATAAAGTGCAAATTAATGATTTAATTACAATTAAAGAATGTGGTGAATTTCTTTGCCGCAATGAATTGCTTTTTTCTGGCTGGTGACAATTTTATTAGGGTCGCTCTAGAGTCTCTCTACACACCCTGGAATAGGCCTCTGGCTCCTCTTAGACCATGAAACACCCGAGACCTATTTAACGTTCGGCGTTTTGTTCGTTTCAATCTTTGTTCACTCCAGCGGCGAATTACAGCGAATAGAGATTTCTCGACGTTAGCAGCGAGTATTCTAATTACGCATTAAACTTCTAACTCTTGCAGAAATGTAGGAGATTGACCGTACTATCAACAAATTAGATACAATCAGCAACAATTATTAATCATTTACGTTGGCCCTACTGGTCGCAAGGTATCAATAATTCACAAAAAATATCAATTTATCATATCAATTTATAGGGAATAATTTCACAAATTCAGTGTTATTAAAATTAATTGTAAATTATTTGTAAGTAGGTAGAGGTTCTCAGGTGGAGCGATAAAGGTTCGCTGCTGCTCGCTTTTGATTCATTCGAACGAAACACGTCTCGGGTGTTCTGCGTCGGCGAAGTGTCTTTTGCATCTTTTTCAATAGGAAACCCTTGAGCCGGTCTCGAAAAACTGTTAAATATGACTTCCTATATCAAACTTTTTTTGCTCTTAACCTCTCCTTTGCTGCTAGATGTTAAAATATCGCTGTTGTCACATCGTTGCTGCAAAATTTGATTGAAGCGAACAAAACGACGAAACGTTAAATTGTTTTCGGGTGTTTCAAGGTCTAAGAGGCTCAAAAGTTCTGATGATTTTTGAAGTCCTGCATGTTAATTTTCATAAGAGACATCCACATTTAATTGGTCAGTACGTACGTTCGGTACCTGATATTACAAAACGGAGACTACGTATCTGATTGCAATAATACAATCTATAATATATTAGAAGCTCCAGTATCGCATGTCAAAATTTAATTTTACGGCTTATTTTAAATGGGGCAATTTCATCTCGTTGCCGGAAGGCTGCCTGTTAACTTCTTATTGGTATCTGAGGAGGTACTTTAACACACAACTTGCTAAACAAACAAGACAAACGATAATTGCATTATCATTGTTTCTACTTTGTATTCGTGTTTTGAAAATTATTTTAAAATACTACGTAAATGAAGAAGTTGTACGTGCTGAATCCTGACTAAATTCAAACCACTTTAAATTGTCAGCTATTGTGTGTACTCGAGTTGTCTTGACAAGAATATGAAGAGCATGTAGGTCATGAGTATGGCAATTATTTTACGTACAAGAACTTCTTGAAGCTGCATCCAATTGTATGTTTTGTTTGTCTTTTTCTCTTTTCGATTTTTGCAATGAAACAACACTTAAAACGCCCTGTACAAGGAAATAAATCATTTTTAACGAAGTCGTCATTATTACTTTCGAAATGTGATTTAGCGTTTGCAAGTGCGACACCGTGGCACACATTTGCCTTCGCAGTGTCAACAATAACACATCACCAGCAACAAAACGCCATTTGCTACGCACCAATTCGTTGTAATAATTGCTTTCTTCGTCGACGCATACTTGAATTCCAGCGAGCGGATTTGCAATGGTTTTACCTTGCCACGCACGTTCCACCGAACTCGACGACATAATAGAATTTCATAAATTATCACTTTGTTGTGCGTTTGTTCGTTGTTTGGCTCGCGTTGTTGCGTCTAGCTGAGCATGTTGCTAATGGTCGTGTTGGTCTGAATGTGCGAGCAATAATTATACGTTATTTCTCGAACGGCCGTTTAGGAATGCAGATGGAATAATAAGAGGTGATCGAGTCCTTATACGAACCTTTACACGTTGGCACAGTTGCAACGCACTGGAGTGAAATGAAACAGAAATAGCTGATTCCAAAGTTGAAAACCGTGCGTGAAGATAAGAAGTTTGGCAGCATGGGCGGCAGAACTTGTAACATTCGTTAGCCATGCTGCTCGATTCGTGATATTGTTTCAAATTCACTTTATTAATCCGTTATCAACAATTGACCATGTCTTACGAAAACCATTTTGTGTCAATAGTTGCGTTCAAATAAAATAGACACTAGCTATGCTTAACTAATGGTTACACGGAAAATAAATTACACTAATGAACCATTCCATTCGTGATAAAATATCCATTAATGATTTTATGAATGCAACACAAGATGTTGCCTAATTAATAGAACCGTATACGTATTTACAAATATAAGTGGCTTAAAATTCATAGTAAAGTGTAAGATTGATTATCATCACTGAAGTTTAAGATTGTATGTATTTGACTTACCATTATTTATTACTATGATGTATTATCTTTAGTTTCGACGAAAGTAATTTGAATACCTACACCGGCTTAATCAAAGTTTATGTAATAAATTTATCAACTTCTCAAATAGTTAGACTTTTTCTGATCTTCTCTCCGTTTCTATAGATTCATGTCTTTAAAAATAGAAAATGAACTAGGCGAAATTAATTCTAGATTTGTGAGGTATAGACTATTTTAACCTAAATTACTAAATTTTTGTTTTTCTCACGAAAATTCTTCGATTTCGTACATCTACAATTCTATTTCTTTTTCAAGCAATGCAGCTACCGATCTCTCGGTGTGCTAAAACGACTTTTTTATGAAAGTACGTCGATTTAGCACATCTAAAATTGTTTTTCGCAAATATTCTGGCGATTATTTGTCAAAAGTTCAGAAATCGCATCTTAGTTTCTGAACCAATGCAGCTATCGATCTCTTGATGCGCTAAAACGACCTTTTTCATAAAAACACGTCGATTTAGCACATCTAAACACATCGAATATTTAACTAAATTAACCAGATAGCTGTTTACACAACCGAGATTTGACTTTTGTATGCAATTTTTAACTAACCCAGTTTTTCAAGAGACTACAACTATAATAAGAACGAAACGTTTCGTGTGTAGCAACGTAACAGCGTCGTAGCGACCGAAGAAAAGCGAAACTTTTCTTTCTTGTGTTTTTTCATGAACCCTCCACGCGAACGGGCCGCACCAGGGACACTTCAGAGTAATTACATGTCATTGTAAGTAGGCACCGGCGGAATGAATACTTTGCTGTCATATTGCAGGAGATGTAGGAAAAACTAGGAAAAGAAGACGATGAACTGACTTTGAAAGAAACTTGTTCCTCTATAAAACATCAAAATTTAAATGATACAGCTCAAAACATGACCTATAATGAGTGTTGAGACCAGATTATCTCAACCCAGTTTAATAGGTTGGGGATTTAATTCCCAAATTGAAATTCTAGTTGCCTTTAAACGCCTCCCAATATTGTTTGTCAATTAGAGTTAATTCCTAGCGCTTCTCATCTAACAAGCGATACTCTGGAAATGCGTAAGAGATCTTAAGTATTGCTTTTGATCACGTGAGGAGAAATCTAAATATATTTCACAACAGCGACGCCATCGTCTGCCAGTAATGCTCGTTGAGTGTACATTCTCATTAGATGTATGTATGAAGCATACATAAAGCATTTGAAATGAACTAAATCAAACACTTTGCAGCTGAATAAATTTTACTTGTGTTGAGTAGTTTCCTCGGTGCTATATACTTTCGTGTGGACTATTTTCTCGTGAATGGAAAACTTGTTGGCATGCTATCATTTCGGACACTTTGTATGCTGTCTGAAATGGTGGCTATACTTACATGCGTTCCGCTTTTAAAAAGTGCAGAGGAGCACTTCGCTCTCTGGACTTCGGATGTGAGGAGTTTCCCTGCGACGCTTACCGTGTTCATTTGCGAGTTACTTTCACCGACAGAACGTCGAAAGTTGTAGTGAGCGTGCGTCGGCGTCGCGACGTCTACATCTATATAGTTTATAAAATTTTTGCAAATTGTGTTTACCAAATAGTGTGTGTAATTAGTGCCAATCTTTTATTGGAGTATTTATTATCTTTATTTTTAAGCGCGATATTTTTTGAGTGCGAATAAGTCAACGTCTTGTCCTCATCGGTTCTGTCGCGCATATCTAATTTCGGAAACGGATAGACTTCAAGTGATCTAAATTAGGCGACGGGAAAAAGAACGACTGCAACTTTGTCAATTTTCCACGCGTATGAAGTGAAACGAAATGGTAGCACCGGAAGTTACATGAGCCTGGCTGGTTGGTAAAGTTTTATTTATCGCCAATTTGGAAGCACTCATTGGCTATTGATCAGCAACTTTCCTCGGCTACCCGTAATCCGCGCCAGTCGCACGTTACGCAGCAAGAAAAAGTGAAATCAAGCGGAAGTTATGGCATCCGATTCGGACGCACAACTATCACGGCTCGAAAATGATCCCGACCATTGCGCCGATTGTAAAAAACGCATTTCCACCGGGGCAATCTACGAAAGCGATCTTACCGAGTTCGCCACTAATCGACTTAGTGCGGCCGTTGATAGTATAACCGAACAAGATGAATACTACCAGATAAACACTTCACCCGCGAAAACATTGCTGGCGAGTGATAAATGCGAGAATGCCGCTGGACTGGGGCTGGCTATCAGTGACAGTGGTGGTGGTTTTTTTGCCGGAAAAAATACCAGCGGTGGCGGTGATTTTCGTGCGGTGCTCAGCATCAGTCGGGCGGCCACTTTGAAGAGGGCTTTGAAGTTTGCTGGATTGAAACCGGTGAGTAGACGCGAATGGTTCCATATTTTGTTCAGTAAAAGTAATGCAACGGCGCAAAATAAATGAAAACAAAGCCGAACGCGGAAGAACGTAAATAGTTAAATGCATAGTGAGCGCTGTAAAAGCGGAAGTGCAAGGTAACGTCGGAATTCTCTGCCAACAACGTCTTAAGGTTTCCCATTGCAATTTGTAAATAGAGGAAAACTGTGTTTGCATGTTCATTCAAGCAGTGATTCCGAAATGAATTTTTCAATTATACCATAAAAGAACACAAGCGTAATAACCTACACAGTGATTTACAATACTAAATAATTGGACATTTTAAAGAATCTACTGAATGCCCTTTTACGTAATACTTAGGCAACCAACAAATAGTTTTAGTCAATGTAAAACCGCTGCGCAAAGGCCAATTTCGGGTCAAAACCGCGACATAAATCAATAATTCGATTTTTAAGCACTTCTTTAAGATTTTCTGTATTCTATCAATTGTAAATATATTATTCAAGCGTATTTTATCTAATTTTGGTGATTTTGCCTTTTTCCTGTTGGGAAAAGGTACATTATTTCATAAACTTTATTCGAAGAGTTTGATTTTAGTCTCAAATTACTCACAAAAATATGATCTTTCAAATGATATCATACACTCCACTGTTTCTTGGAGGGGGGGGAACCCCTTTATAATACGTTACATTTACATCATCTCTTATGTAGTATAAACTAAAATAAGAATGTCTATAAAATGGGAGACGCTAAGCAGGGTGGCCAGATATGAGGAGAGATTGGGTAGAATGGAGAATGGAAGGTTAGTTAAGTCGGTATGGGAATGGTGCGTTCGAAAGGAAACAAGTGAATGGAGTGTGGCTAGAAGAAAAGCATATGAATCAGTAGGTCTGTCAGGAATAGCCGTAAGAGACTTATTAGA
>JAODAC010035610.1:0-13290 GCA_027575185.1 Mimaenictus wilsoni
ATATATGGCTCATATATATATGATATATAACAGCTACATAAAAGAGTTTTATCGTAAAGTAAGAAAGTAGAAGAGTTGGGGATCATGTTGATGTTTGTTTCTTCTTCATAGCTTCATATTTAGTATGAAAAATCTTGAACAAAAGTACTCCTCGAAAATTGTGTGAAATAAGCGCGTTCGCAACAAGTGGACCGAATAATTTTGGTACACGTTTGGCCACTGTACGTCTCTTTACTTGTATTAAAAGGAGATGGATTGTTTCTTCGGGTTGTTTTATCTCCAAGTATATTCATCAAACAATCAAACATGGGCAGACATAGAAGCACGAAGCCGAAGCGGCAGTGTGACGGCATCCTTAGAGATATTTTTATTATTCAAATATTTTAAAATCTGACATGGCTCTCGCCCCGTTTACAGAGTGCTGAAAAAAATACTAACCAAAGCGGTAATCAGTGACCTTTCGTCAAAACTTACTCAAAAAACAAATTGTTTACTAAAAAAGATACCAGGAACTTGTTTTTATTATGACGAAATTGCCTATGACCCATTTTGAAAGTATCGATTTTTCACAAAATAAGGAGAGATTGAACTTATCCTAGCAATTTGCAAGGATGAAATCGGTCTCCTTTTCACCAAAAAGACGAAAACTAATTATGGAAGTACAATTGTACGCCGAAGACTAGATAATGTATACAATAACCATAATTAACTTCAAATTCGATTTGAAAAATATGGCATTAAAAATAAATGCGATTCAAAATTTGCATGAAACATTTTTTAAATAACAAACATGTTCTTTCCTCTTAATATCATTTTTGGTTAAGAAATTATTATATACACACACAGAATAGTCGTAGAAAAAGTATAACATACAACTCGCAAGGGAAGCCCCTTTGCTCAATCATACTCCTGAGATGGCACCCACCATCTCATTCTGGTTGTACAATTTACTATTAGGAACTTTAATATCACGCGGCGAACGAGGTTCTAGTCCTCGGAAACTTCTTTGTGTATGAATTATGCACACCCACCCACACACACACACACACACCTTACCATGCACTCACTCAAGCACACCTTTCTACACACACCATTCAACACTTCAATGCGCTAAAAACTTACACATTCTACTTTTCACACTCAATCTCACTGCAGTACAATCAACAAAGTTTACAATTACTACATACAACAAATACTAACAGCAACTATCAAAAATCAACCGTCACCAATAAAAATTGGGAACAATCGATTCGGAAAAACCTCAATAATCTATTGAGAATATATGAAGTGTTTAAAAACCCTTTGGACCCATTTACTTCCAACTAGTCACGATGTCTTTCAGTCAAAAGATTAGTGCAATTTTTATTTTTAGAGTTTTTCAGTTTTAGCTATCAACTATACAAAATTTCTTCTCAAATAAGGAATTATTTGGAAATATTCAGTAAGTTTATTACAGAGATTTAATGAGAATTGAAATAATTTAGAAGATTAAGAAATGAGAAAATTTTGAGGTTCAAATTTCAAACATTCATAACTTTGTCATAAGTGAATCAAATTTAATGAATATTCAGAAGAAGATAGATCATTTAATAAAAAATCGAGTGATGCATAGTTTATTAAAGTACAATTTATATATTCCATTTTATATCAGTTGTAATTTTAACACAATATTGGGATTGACATAGCGGTTCGTTGCGATTCCAGGACAGTAGATTTCATGTTTAAAACATTTTCTTCCAAAGAAACAAGGAGCACACCAAATCATATCAATACCCCTACCCACATAAACCTTTTTTTCTGTCAATGAGACATAGTATGATATAATTTGCGTTAATACTGCCTGACGTGAGCTTTCCATAATTGCTGCTGTCAAATCAATCTAAATAAGTATGGGTTAGCAAAATTATCAATAATTATTGCATAGTTTAAATATCATAGGGTTATTTAATAATATTAATAATGATATGAAATTACAACAAGAATAATAAAAAACAGAAATGTCTTAATCTAAAGAATATTTACTAACATATACTAACTATAATCAAACATTTGCCCTCCGACCCAAGACTGTTACCCATAAAATCGGTATATATAAACAATGCAAAAACGTCGCGGACAATCTTGCTAAGTACACAGTGCGAATCCGGCTGCAAAGAAGGAGTGCTAATTGTTTGTACACATCAGGTAATGCATGCGCGAGGCCGTCGCATATTCGCCAACAGCAGTTGTGCGCGATTTATTTCAATATGCAGCGCGGCGATAGCCGGCCCCCACCGCCGCCACCGTTGCCATCGCTGGCAACCATGACACCACCGTTGCGGCGCGCCGCGGGCGGCACTGCAGCGACGGTGCACAATCTGCACACGAGGTGCAACCGTGTGCATCGCAGCACACCGCCAATTCACTCCGGCATCGCAAGACCGTCTGTTTGAACCGTTCTGTCCCTGTCAGGAGCCAGTCTGTTGTGTGTGAGTGTTTGAGTGAGTATGTGAGCGTGTATCCCTGCAGTTTCGTATTGCGCCTCTCTCTCACACACGTTATAGGAGTGTGTGCACTTTTCACAGTGCACTTGCATGCTGTGAGAGCGCAAGAGGGAGAGAGGGAACTTGCGCGACGAAATCGCTCAGTTTCCCAGCGCGTTGCAGGCGAGCAACTTGCGTTTTGCCTGGTGCAGTTTGCGATCGTGTGGCGTGCGCGCGGCACTTGCATGCGATCCGTCAATCAATCGTGAGCGCTGAGGGAGAGGATTGCAGGAATTTTCACCAATTTCTAAAAACGCTCTAATAAGTTATCCAAACTTTGTCAAATTTAAGTAAAAATTTTCGACGGAAGATTAAAGGAATTAGGACTTAGACGGAAAAAAAATCCGTGGTTTAGTCCTTTAGAATAGTGTGAAAGCTAAATTCAGTGCGCGGAAAAGTCTAGGGAAACTTTGGAATCTAACCTGTTGCGCTCGTACTGCAGCCGGCGGCGGCAAACTGCACATTCCGCCGGCGCAACATTGTGCTACACATTCCACATTCCCAACTTACATATACATAGAGGGCTACGTTGAGCGCGCCGCAGTGTGTCTGCCTGGCGGTCGTAACTCATCGCCACGTGCGCGCATCTGACAAGTGACTTAAGTTTATAAAGCTACGGTAGCAGCGAAAAGTTCTACGACATGCCCGGTGACGAATCCGCCGAGTACGACTCGAAGATGACCGTCGTCAATGCGTCCTCCACGTCCACACAGCGTCGTTCGGCGCCAAACTGTGCACGCTGTCGTAACCATCGGCTGAAGATCCCATTGAAGAGCCACAAGCGCTTCTGCAAGTTTCGCACGTGCAAGTGCGAGAAGTGCAAGCTGACGTCGGAACGACAGCGCGTGATGGCAATGCAGACGGCGTTGAGACGAGCCCAGCAGCAGGACGAGCAGATGCTAATGAAGAACCCCGGCAACGGCATAGCTGTTGGAGGCAGCTTGCCGCCGAGGAGCCCATCACCACCTCCGCATCACGCACACCACTCTCTGCACGCCGTCAGCAATGCGAGTAGTCCTGTGGGAGGCGGGGGCAGTGGTGCACCGATTGAGCGCAGCATTGAGTGTGATTCACCCGCTTCATCGCAGTGTTCCACTACGCAGGTTGTCTCTGACAAGAGCAACGGAGACATCGTCTCCATTTCCACGAGCAAATCTATGGGTAAGTAATTTGAGTCTTCTAAGTATTCATAATCATTCAGTGAACTGGGAACTTGATATATCCATGAGAACATCATTCTTAAGAAAGGTTCTTAATACAGATCGTCCCTTTCTAATCTATGCTTAGAAAGTAATAGGGAAATGTTATAAATACCAGTGTAAGTTTATAAAGTCTAAATTTTCTGTAAACTCCATTCAGTCAATTCATTTATTATCGTTCCAAGCGTCAATAATAACATAGTTTGTATAAATTCACTCGCTATGCGTTGCCCTCAAAGTGTAGAAACTTACATTATCACCAAAGTATACAATTCCACTTCACTGCGTCTACTTCTACGTCTATGCTTGCAGATAACAATTAAGAAAAAAACTGCTTCTTGATAAGCCTCACAAAAAATACCAGCAGCTATCTACACTCGGTAAATTTTAGCACTTTGCGGCCAATCATCTCGATATAAAGTTTTCGCATGTGCCTCGACACTACCAAAATAACCAATGCAACTTCCAACTTACAGTCGTATCGAGATAAGAGTTTAGACGCACCGCTCCTACATAGTAACAGGAATGTCATAATATCTAGCTCGCTAAATATATTCCAAACATGCATGGCTTTTGGCTCCGTGCGACAACTGAATTCATATGCGAAATTTATCGCTATAATATGCGAGCAATGCCGTAGGGCATGTGTAAATATAACAGTCTTTAAACGCATTTCGAATTCCACCTTATATTTTTTTCGCTAATTATCACATCCTTTGAGTGGTAGAAGTATTAAAAACAAATTGAATCAATGCTGTTTATCAAAATCTACATACCTGAAATATGACGTGGGTCAAAGTTTACATTTTCGTGCAAAGTTCTCGCTGAACAGGTTTTTCGCCCGGGATATTAAGTCTTCGCTGAGCTTCTCGGTGTGATGTTTTACGTTTTTTTCAAGCGGCTGGGACGGCATTTTATCATCTGGATGGATAATATGCGAGTATTTTGTGCAAGCTGTTTACAATCCCAACATGATCGTAATATTCCCACTCTGCCATGCAGCCACTACTACTGCATGCAGTGCAACTTTTCAGCAAGCCTTCAAATAAGCTTCATATTGAGCGTAATCATGACTGGTTCCTGAAAACAACTAATAGAAACAATGTGAGTTTGTGTGAAAAGTATGTCAAAACGGGGAAATCATTTTAAATTTCAATAATTTCGCGATATTTATGTGCCTAATAAATAAAGATAAACACATTTTGTAAATGAAATCATTTAGGACAAAATTATTCAATCCTTCAATTCTCCAGAAGACTACAGAATAAGTTTACTCGTTTTTCATCCACTTGGAGAAATAGCTGGATATTACGTAAATCTCGATTTTACTAAAAAATAAGATGTGCAAATATAACACAATTTAACTCACATTCGGCTTCTTCAAAATGAACCCAATTTTCAACGAGTACTTTGCCTTCGCATTTAGTTTACCTACAGTAAACTAAACGCTACGATTCGCACGCATAGCAGCATATTTTATCTCCCTGCAATTTATAGTAATAAAAATCGTAGCGACCTGCAGAGGAAATCACGCAGAAAATTTAGCAGCAATTAGAAGGAAATAAAAAGGTACATGCTTCCAAAGACGGGAAAATAAGCCTGCAATATAAAATAACAGTCTTAAAACTTACATATGAAATGAAATAATTTCAGGGTACAAATGGTTTAACCAAAACTCGTAAAACAAGCCACCATTTGAATGCATTTTATTTTCGTTTTGTTTTACTGTGTGATTATAAAAATACAGCTAGCATTTTGCTTTTAAGCTCTACCCGTTTATTTGATGTTTTAGACATGAGTTTGTATGTAAACCACGTAGACGCAGGACAATACGTTTTTAATTGTTCGTTAATTTCGTTCGTAAATTGCGGCTGAATTGCCGACTTCTTTTGCTCGCGCCACGCCGGAGGTGCGTTAAAATGCGGATATTTAAATTCGCGCATGTGTGAGCATACCTGTCTAAGTAATTTCGCGCAAATACGCTTAAAGACTAATTTGACGTGACCATAGCCAATCATATGCCTATAGTATTGTCGGATTAAAAGATTTTAATATGACTGTAAACATTTTAATTGATCCTATATCAGTGAAAGAATTATTTGGTAATTTATTGCGTTTCTACCTATTGGTTATTAATTTAAGTTTACGAATGGATATAAAAACAATTTTTCCTTTTTTTATTTTATGAAAAATATATTTCTACCTTATTAAGTGATTATTATATATTTATTTTAACATCAAAAATATCTTCAGTTAATAATTTAAGCCTGATTTGCTACATTCTGCAGTGGAATCCAAGGATCTAAGGATTATAGACATTTTAAGACGTCACCTCGTCTTGCCTTACATACTTCGTACACATTTAAAACATCTTAATTAATATTTTTATTTGCGCTCATAAAATGACAAAGTATTTCCATGCGCGCGCGAAGTACCAGTTTCGAGGAAATTTTAATTCATGGGATGCAAGAGAAAATGAACAACGCTTCTTGCACGTTTCCCATTTTCATTAACTTTCAACTTGTGGACAAGCAAAAAATCGCAATATTCCAGCACGGTAAAAATATACAAATAAAAATCGGCGAGCAGTAGTGGGTATAAATAAGCTCCCAACAAAGCTTCAACGTAATGTAAACATACGACTGGCAGATTGAAACATACAAGGGACTGATATAAACTTTCTTAATGGATACTTCAGTTTTTAATATGTTTATTTTGATAACGTCAGCTAAGTTTAAGTCGACTTAAGCTAGAGTTTATATAAATATGGTTAATTTATGTTTATTATGGTAAGATTAAGGCCGGATATTTTTAAATTAGCTTTATAATTATCGCTTGCTTTTAAGCCATACATATTCTTAGCCTTATCACTTATTTGAAGTGAGGTACTTCTGTCATGTTACCAGCAATTCTACAACTTTATTATACACGATTGAATAATTTATGGAAACGTCAACAGCAACGCCCATACTTCTTGTTTTATATGAAATTGTTGAAAATTATACAAGCGTTAAGTTTATGTATAATTCGATAAAAAGAATGTTGTTCTTGGCATTGTAAGAAACAAGTCAATCTTTTTTTAACTTGTAACTTTAATTTCAATTTTCATTTTTAATTATTTATATTTTTATTAAAATGATTTAATATTCTTCTTTACAACTTTTATTTGTATTCTTTTTATTTGTCGAGGGTAAAGTTCATAGCTGTAGATTAACAACAAATTAACCCCAGAATTATTGCAAACGTATCTTTCAATGTTTCTTTCAACAAACTTGCATATAAATAACCTATGCTTCAAACGCCTTCGCTATTTCTCGTGCATGCAGAAAGTGCGTATGTTAAAGTAGGAAACGCATATTGCATATTCGTGTGTTGCCGGATTTGCAGGAGGCGAGCTCACTTGACTCACATGCGTCTGCGGAGCAGCGGATAAGATACGGTCACGTTCGCGTCATCTCCCCATCGACGGAGTGCCTGCATTCAATACGTTCGCGATATGTTCGCACACGAGTTTATTTACATTTGGCGAGCCGCGGCGTCGCGCGGCCAGTTCCGCCACCCAAGCGTATTAATTGAATCTTGTTGTTACAACAAAGTCACGTATTGTTTATGCCACCACTCGTCGGCGACTTTTTATTTATATATAGAATATTTAGAGCGGGCGCGAGTTCGAGTACGCGTAAGCATTGTCGGTATCGGCAACGACGACGAATGGTTCTGACTTGGACCGCACTCAGTGGTGTTCATTACGCCTTTATCGATGCCAGCCTGAATTAACAACGACTGAAAAAACAACGCTGAATGTAAATAATCAACGAAATTAATCACACAATAGGAGATCTGTGAGAAACGGTGATAATTTCGCTAGTGATTGTTTTTTCGTCAACTTCGTATGTTTGGGCTTAAATTTGAAAATAATAATTTCAAACAAATTGGTTTTTACCAGGGTTTTCCTTGTAAGAATAGGAAGATAGTCTCGGCTTGATTTTTAGGTTTGTAGTGCTTTCAATGTCAAGGGGTAATGTTTCTTTCTATGCAAGGGGAGTGTTGTGACTGTCCGACACCGATTTTATAGAAGAGTAGTTAGTACACGTATTGTACTTTGACAACATATCTGCTAAATGGATTTTCCTTGTTTTGTACCGTTTTACCGATAGAAAATGAGAAAAGATTTAATTACATATGTTTTATATCAGGGATGAGTTCCTTTTGGCCGGGCGAACTTATTTGCCCCCCGCGTAGTTAGGTTGCCGGTTGTCGGAGCTCGGAAAAAAAACTTTTTGTGGATTTATCATAGTGAAATTGTGTCTACATATATTACACGTGGGAATATGTACAAATTGGTGTCGGAGAGCAGACTGTTTGAGTCCAGGGACTCAAAATAAAAGAATGTAATCGAGAATTGGAACGATATATATTTGCAAGAGCATGATTTAAGCTCTTGCATATTTGGCAACCATTTCAAACAGTGGATCTGTAAAAATCACCTACGATCTGTATATATAAGGGCACGTGTGATAAGCGCATTTCTGTGCGTCATCGCAACACTAAAGTTATTCCTAAACCAAAGTGGGTAGGTTGCAGAGCACTGGCCAAAATTTGAAAAAGTCGAATTTCCTCTTCCCTAACACAACTGAAATAACACTATATTAATTTGGGCTATGCCTTTAATAGGATGTTCATCGTCAATTGTCATTTGCTTATTGACTAGTGCTTGCTAATAAAATTAGAAATATAATAATTCAAATAGCGAAGCTTTGCACTGGCTTATCTAATAGCCTACAACGTTTATCGCGATGTTCGCTTATTTTTTGCGTCTCACTGACCTGTGTTTTCGGACATTTCCGTCATGTGTTCGGTTAACGGCATTATTTATGTTTAATTGTTCGTAGCATTTTACTTCTACAAATGGTCATACCAACTGGCGAGTGTGTTCAACGCCAATATACACCCATCGTCGCGCTTATGTAGCGCTACATAAGCGCGCGTAATTTAAAATATCCCAATTTCTCAAGTTGAAACAAAACATTTATTAAATAAAAAAGAAGTTAAAATGGGATATTTGATTTCTGAGAATTTCTGGCCAAAAATTGTAACGCTGTCAGTTTGCATTCACATATGGATTGGGCAAATTAACATTAATTAGAACTTCTCAGATTACATAGTCTTAAGTTAGTAAACCTCTTAAGCTTACTATGGTCGGTGCATAGTAGTATTATGGATGTTTTACCAGAAGCAATTGCTGGTATTTTTAATCTTCAATGCACAGGTAAATAGATAAATACCCAGGATATCCATGTTTTATTTTGTTTTTATTTGTTTGTCATTCATGGATAGATTTTATTACGAAAACAGAAAGTTACATAGCTTTTGTTTCTTGCTACATACGGATGTCTTGTTTTTATCAATTACCCTCTTATGATCTATATTATACGATGATACTGAATCGCGAAATATTGCAATCAAATTAGCCGCTTTAAGGCCGCGGCAATAAAATCCACACGCGTATTAAAGTTATGTCCAGCTTAAGCTGCGCGTAAGTGCAGTGGGGAGTTAAACGTAATCGTATCGTTTCGTATTTTATTCGCTCTGATATCTGCCAAGTTGCAGTTTTCAGCAGAGATTTTGCGCCCAAACGACTGGGCCACTGTTGATTGATATCCCTGAAGTTCATTGACTTCATAAACGCATTTGATGTAAATTTAGGGAAAATATTCGGCCAACCTCCAAAGAACGTTCACAATTTGAACTTCCTAGGCGTTTAATATGTTGTCGATGTTTGAGTGAGACGTTGACGTGCTATCAGTTCACTTACATCATTGATTGACGTATGCGAATTAAAAACTCTCGCAGATGCTTTCAAAGTTTGCCTAATCACTTTTGACAGCTTCTTGGAGAATGATCACATCAAATTCGTCCATTGAGAAAATACATAATTGAGACGCGTGCTTTGCGCCGCACATGCCAAGTTACATTTTTGACAGTCCTAATTAGAGTCTCAGGGGCAGTCGATGATTGAGGCATTAGTGCGAGATAATTAGGAAATGTACTAGCGTGCCTACAAAGGGCGAAACCAGATGGTTTTAAAATATTTCCCTTCAATCAAGATATCACACGGTCGTATATAGGTAAATAAATAAATTAACATGTCATGGGCAAATTATAAGGTGTTGAATGTTATCCTTTTGTTTTTTTTGTTTTATTTTTTATGAAGCTTAAGTGTGTTTCACCATTCATTAATTAAAGTTAATACTTATTACTAATAAGCGGTACAATATAATTTTCGTAACATAACTTATATACAATATATTTCACAATGTTCATAAATCGATTACCTTTGAATAAATTAAACTACTTGGCACCCAAGTCACGTGACCGAATATATCGCATGTTAAAGGCATAATCAACGTATTGCTGACTAATTAAGGTAATTCGCACGTGACCAACCACTTAACTCTAGTAGGTGAAAATCTTTTGAATGCTAAAGTGTTAATATGTATGATATTTTCGCTACTGTATTGCGTGTGAAATATTGATACACTTTGGTTATGAATTGCCGTTTGTCGTGTTTGCATGCAAACTGAGCAGGTACCGGTTAATTAGCATAATTGTGGTAAGTAGGATACTGTGGTCATCTTGTCGTCAGTTGGAAAGATGGTTCATTAGTCTTAATGTCATGCCCAGCACCTCAATTCAGCTTAGACTTGACTGTCTGAAAAGTGGTGCTAGTTTGCACATCATCGTCGTGATCTTCGAAATGATTAATGACCAAATGTTTGGTATTTGATTTAACTGTTTTAATACTGGCAAAACTCCAATCCGAGACTAATGTAAAATACAAGTTCTATAATGATAATTTAAGTGGGTTGCAATGTGTACAATGAATTTCCTTTGTGATAAATTAGTACTGAGACTTAATTAAGTGAGATTATACTACTGATAGTGTTCAAAAGGGTTTTTAATTTATTTTAAAAAATATATCTCGAAAACCTCTGAACCATTGGACTTGTAGTGATTAGTATTAATTGTATAATTGGGTTGCCCAACGTTTTTGTATACAGCCCTATCATGCTCATCCAGTCGAGTACAAGTCACGGAATTTGAAATTAGCGCTACTCCAGTTGATATTTTGCTACTACCGACTCACACTCCCTGTCCGCGCCGGATTGTAAAGAAAATGTGTTTGTTGGGTATAAAAATGTGTATGAAACCGAAAGTAGAATGAAGATTAACTAAAATCACGCCGTCACCGACCGGTACCTAGCGGGTTGAATGTCCCTGCTATATATAATTATCTAGCCTTGTCATAGAATTTCTATCGATCGTTAGTTTTTGTTTCTTGGTCACCAAAATAAGGAATTCAACTAGAAAAATGTTCATCCCGCCCGCATCCGAGACGTCAATCCAAAGAAATCACAAAATAGCTAAAAATTACTTGCATCTTACAAAAACAATTCATCTTTAGCGCTGCAGGATGTATTAATTGTAAATACTACCTCATCTTGATATTTACTAAAAGATCGACTCACAGTGGCACTAAATACTATTTAACCGTTAACAAAATTACCATAGGTTGTCAAGTACCACGCATTCTATATTAAAAGTGAAATGAATATAATTAATTGACCCATGTCTGATAGTACTACTTGCAATTAATTATTAATCACCGTAGTGCGTAGTACTTGAGTAATGTGATAATCAACGTGTTCATTTGTAATAATTAGACTTGAATGTGTCTATGCAAAACGTTCTCATACTCGTGTCGCAAATTACTGCATGGTTACAACGTCGAGACATTGTATTAAGAATAAAACTTATTGCTTTCAAGCGCGCCTCGCATGTACGTGGATGAGCATTCAATGCAAAACGTCGGAACCTACTTGACCACCGGGTTGAGCACTTTTAATCGATGCATCATCGGCGGTGTGGCTCAATAATGGACAGTAACCGTAAATTCGTATGCAATTTATTTGTAGAGCATTGCACGTCATTCATTATTACTTCGTAGCTTGACGTATGGCGCGTTGTCAAGGTCGTCACCACACTTCTCAAGTTCAAGTTCGTGGGAACGAGCGCGCTTGTGGATGTATATGTTGCTGTGCGAGGTAACACACAGCCGTTCTCGTGCACGTACGCTCAACTACGAAAATTGTCAAGTTCAAGTTTGCCGCCACACTGCGATGTGTGCATGTCAATATTCATGCAACTGTGCAAATTACAACAAATTGATTGACGATAGGTAAACATGCATATTTAATAGTTGCCGGCTCCTCTATTACATAATACAGTTTCATTTGTGGTGCAGAAAAGTCAACATCGTTTAGTGATATTCTAAGTCTGCTAATCTGAATTTGACAGTGTAAATAGTAGAGATGCATGCGCTTGGATAGGAGAGATGTTATTTACCATTGTCTAGAATACACGTGTAATTAATAAAGTGTCAGTGTACATTTTGCTCGCTTTTTGTTGACTCGCATTTATTGCAGATAGGGAATATGATTGTATATCATGTGCCGAATTAAAGAATTTAAAATATCGCACACGCGTCTCACATTTGAATGTCGAGGAAATTAAAACGATTCGCATGTTGGAGCGAAGTCGAATTGCGCAAGCACTTCAGCTGATTTTCGAATGCATAAATTTCCTTTCTTTATACATTTTCTTTACGCACTTTTCGATTCAAATTTACATTATTTCAAGCTATGTATTTTACGGCTTCAATTTCCAGTACGTAAACATATATAAACATCTTTACACCATTTTAGAATCGATCATCTTCTCCCGTTCCTTTCTCCTATCGTTCGCAAAATTACTCATTCTGGTCTGTAATTATAGGGCATAAACATTACCTAATTACGAGTTAATAATATTTGTAGAGTTCACAATGTGTCGCAATTAAACGAGATATATCCCAGTTAAATCACATTTATAGTCAAAAATGATTGTTTGCGCTCACGCGTCTTAACGAAATTAATACCCCGCGAGTTGTAAGTTCTCGGGGCTTTGGTTAGAGGCTTTACTGACTTAACCCGCACAGTAAGTCCGACACGCCGACAATACTCGGCAACAACACAACAAGGTAGTCACTCTGGCGCATGCGCAGCTTAAGCAGCGCTGCCAACATAAAATATATTTGGGGTTCTAAATTCGCCAACAGCGGCCGGTGGCGCGAACAATGATTATATGTATATATAACAGGGGTGGGCAAGGTTGAATTAAAGAGAGCCAAATTTTAGATTTTTCATTGTGTATGAGAGCCACAGAGGGGGGGGGTCCTTCTTATCCGCTCGAATAAAAACAATAATTATGTTTATATATATTTATGTTTAATTACATGATTTTAATTTACAAAGTTGACAAGAAGAATAATAATTTGAAAAACTCTAAATGTGTTTAATTAGTATAATACAAATACAAAACGAGTAATGTCAGTTTTACATTATGCAATTTATTGTGCTTAATAATTTTCTATATTGTTGTAGTATTGTTTAATAGTGAAAATCAAGTATGTGATACAATTTATTGTACAATAAATTGCTTATTTTAGAACGTGGCTTTAGAAACAAAAA
>JAODAC010035621.1:0-13289 GCA_027575185.1 Mimaenictus wilsoni
TTAGCGCACAATGCGTGTCAATTGCCTCTTATGAATTTTTATATATTACATATCATATGGCAAGGGACTACAATGTTACAATATGACAAAGAAGAATGATTAGACTCTCGCTAGACATAGATAACTTATTAGAATTGTACAAACCTAGCCAAAAAAGGCACTATGAAAAGGAGTTCAACCGACTGAGAATCATGACCCAGGGGATCAAACCTGCGACCTTCGCGTCATTAGCACGACGCTGTAACCAACTGAGCTAATGGGCCGTCCACGCAACTACAGCAAATAATATAATATATTGAATATAATATATTGTAATATATATTAGTATCAAGATCGGAACGTACGATCACCGAAATGCTTGTTTCAAGTTCCCAAGTCATTTACATCGAAGTGCTGCCCCTCCAGGAACTACTCTGGAGAAATCACTAAAAAACACCGCACTCACCGACTTTTTCACTCACAAGATCATCAGGTCAGCTCATCTAATTCATAACCGGATGGAATTGGATCTAGAAGGGTGCTGATCAAATTCATATCATTTTATAATGATGCCAAGGCACCACTAAGTACACTGGAACATGTTTTTTTCCTGTTTAACTTTGTTTTATTTTATTTACACAAGACATGCCATTTTCGAATTTTGGCAGACCATTGAAGGGTAAGGCTGATTTTATCTTGCTTTATTCATCTTTCTGGATGTCTCTGCAAAGCCAAATCTTCTGGAACAATTATTAATTTTTGTTTTATTTTTTTGCTTTGTATCGAAATCTCTAATACAGTGATTCCAGCACAATTTTAATTTAATTTAATTAAATTAATTGTTAATTCCCTTAAGTACATTTCATATTGTAATCTACGCCTAGGTACCTCGTCCCATGACCGCCGGATCACGAATTTCATCACACATCATGTTTCGGTGGTTATAGGACGAGGTACCTTGGTGTAGATTACAATATGAAATGTACTTGATGAAATAGGACATCTCTCAACTGAAATGAGTGGTCTTACCGTGCTAAAATTGTGCTAGAATCCCTATATTAAAGCAAAAAAAAACTGAAATTAAAAAATGTTCCAGAAGATTTAGTTTTGCAGAGACATCCAGAAAGATGAATAAAGCGGAAAAATATCAGCCTCACCCTGCAATGTTCCAGTGTACTTAGAATGTGGTGCCTTGGCATCATTATACTGTATGTACTTTATTAGAAAATGTGAGACTTCTCCTGCAGTCTTCTGCATTTCGCAAGAAAAAAAGAGTTTTACATTGTTTTTATATAATTTGACACGTAATAACGTGAAAAAAGATTTTCAAAAATGTGTTCCGGTCTCTGAAATTTGTCCCGATGTCAAATGGCAGGCTATGGGATGCACTAAACAAAATAAAATTATTCCCATTCTGCAATGAATAGCACAACCCACTCAAATAATGTTATCAAAGTAAATGGAGCATTATAAAAAGAAAACAAGAAATTTTACCATGTTCTACAGGTCGCATATTGTTATCCCTTGCCAAATATAAACAAAATGATTTAAATAATTAAATGGTGTGGTAAAAAACCATGCATTACCATGCATATGTAATAAAATAATGCCATGAATGAATTCTGAAGATTTGAACTCTCTAAGACCAAAATGAAGCATTATATCCAGCTTTTTTGAAAAATGAACCACTGTGGCGCACTCCACACTATTCAATAGTTATTAGTTTATTATATAACTAAGTGGAACGGGAATTGATAGTCCTATTGAATGATAACTTCAGTAGTCGATGTTCGTTAAATTAAAAAAAAAATAGAAGTAGAGAAAGGAGAATAACCGAAAATATTCTTGTTTCAATATTTCCGATCTTAGATTATACATTTCACGAACCTAAAATTTTTATAACCTAAAAACTAAATTATTCCAGGGTCATCAAAAACGAATGAATAGTACATTACTAATTATAAGTATACATTTCAAAAATTAGACATTCATTACAATAAAGAACCCAACGACAAAAATCGTTCATTTCCACGATGAAAAACACTGTTTGTTCCCCTGCGGCGTCTGTTCCATTCCTTAGAAATTATTTACATATTCCACTGGCATCTCACATATTATACAACCTACTCGTATACTTCTCTTTCCTAAAATCATGGCCTTTTAAAAATTTGCTTTCACAAATCATCGAAAGAATATATACGAACACACTGTACATTCCTGCTTTTCTTACACGAACTGATGAACTATTTATGCACGCCTACTCCGAGGAGGGATGATTCAATGGGACATTTTGCAGTTGCGCATCGCTTTTCATCGTTCCAGCCTGCCTCTCAGCGCGATCGTATGTATGCAACCCATCAATTCAAGCACGCCACCCAGCCGCGAATGTTCGCGATGTACTTACACCATGTACGGCGCGCGTATTCCACGCCTCAATGTGTCTATTCTGTCCGGATTGAATGCGTGGCCCCACGTCGCGTCAAGCGTAGTTGACTTGTGGCAGCGTTTTGTTTGCGCCAAGCCTCCTCCTCCTCCTCGCAGGCAACCCTCTAGAACACCGGCGCCTCCGCCCCGGCTGAAGAGAGTTAGGGTTGTGGTGGAGGCGCCGGGCTTGGCGACAATACGACCTCGCATTTGCATGCGTGTCGCGAAACAAGTTGCCATCTTTACCAGTCATCACGACAATGCATTCGCCCCCCCCCCCGCGCGTGCGTTTCCGCCTCTACATGTGCCCAGCATGAGTTGACGTGTTGTTTTCGAGAGGTTATGTCTCTGGAGGCACTCGTATGCAACTTTTATCTACAGTATGTATTAAGTTTTTGGCTACATCCATGAAAAGTTCAGAATTTTTGTATTTTATTGAATTACAAAGACTATTAGATAATAAATATTTCGTTATTCATAAATTACACAAATTCAAATTTTAATTAAACTCAAAATGTGACTTTTGGTGTGCAAGACAGAACAGATTCTAATTTCGGGCAATTTTGTTTTGTTTTATCTAAAGTATGTTTTAAGTTCTTGGCTACATCCAAGAAAAGTTTAACATTTTTGTGTTTTATTGAATTACTATGACTATTAGATAATAAATATTTCGTTATTCATAAATTACACAAATTCAAATTTTAATTAAACTCAAAATGTGACTTTTGGTGTGCAAGACAGAAAAGATTCTAATTTCGGGCACTTTTGTTTTGCTTTATCTAAAGTATGTTTTAAGTTATTGGCTACATCCAAGAAAAGTTCAACATTTTTGTGTTTTATTGAATTACTATGACTATTAGATAATAAACATTTTGTTATTCATAAATTACACAAATTCAAATTTTAATTAAACTCAAAATTTGACTTTTGGTGTGCAAGACAGAACAGATTCTAATTTCGGGCAATTTTGTTTTGTTTTATCTTGGCTACATCCATGAAAAGTTCAGAATTTTTGTGTTTTATTGAATTACAAAGACTATTAGATAATAAATATTTCGTTATTCATAAATTACACAAATTCAAATTTTAATTAAACCCAAAATTTGACTTTTGGTGTGCAAAACAGGAAAGACTATGACTATTAGATAAGGAATATTTCGTTATTCATAAATTACAAAAATTCAAATGTTAATTAAACTCAAAATTTGACTTTTGGTGTGCAAAACAGAAAAGATTCTAATTTCGGGCAATTTTGTTTTGTTTTATCTAGAGTATGTTTTAAGTTCTTGGCTACATCCATGAAAAGTTCAGAATTTTTATGTTCTATTGAATTACTATGACTATTAGATAATAAATATTTCGTTATTCATAAATTACACAAATTCAAATTTTAATTAAACCCAAAATTTGACTTTTGGTGTGCAAAACAGGAAAGACTATGACTATTAGATAAGGAATATTTCGTTATTCATAAATTACAAAAATTCAAATGTTAATTAAACTCAAAATTTGACTTTTGGTGTGCAAAACAGAAAAGATTCTAATTTCGGGCATGTTTTGTTTTATCTATAGTATGTTTTAAGTTCTTGGCTACATCTAAGAAAAGTTCAGAATTTTTGTGTTTTATTGAATTACTATGACTATTAGATAATAAATATTTCGTTATTCATAAATTACACAAATTCAAATTTTAATTAAACTCAAAATTTGTCTTTTGGCGTGCAAGACAGAAAAGGTTCTAATTACGGGCAATTTTGTTTTGTTTAACTTGCCCTGTAATGGCTACTACCGTACCGCGTGCATATTTCATGCTAATATGTATGTTTGTACTGGGCTGTATACTTGGTTGGTTGGTCGTGGTCGTGATGTGGTAGGGCTGTTAGATATTTTAACTAAATTTACAGTGGCTGCATGCCTGAGCGGTGGCACACGTTCGGCAAACAAGTGCGCGCTAGGCTAATGGTCGTGGGTAAATCAAAATTAGTCAGATGAAGCAAAACACAAGGGCAGAGCCGTATGTAAATGACACCATAAAAGAAAGTCCGTGTTTTTTTTTTTTTTTGTAAAAGCGTATGCGTTGATTGTTGGTAGTTGAAAAGGTCAAGAGATTTTCATTTGGACGCAATGAGTGCCTAATTGGCTTTTATATAATTTAATGGGGTAACTTTTTGGGTATTTTTGAGTAATTTTAACTTGGGTTGATTAAAATCCGAGGGGAGAGAGAGGATTTGGGAAGGATGTCTTTTAATGGTAAAAAGGGTTGTGTAGTGGTGTATAGAAGTTAGTATAATAGAGAGGGAATAAGAGAATTAGATGAGAATTTGGAGAAGTAGAGGGGAGAAAGTAAGGGCAAGGAGGGTGAATTTGATGATAACTTTACTTGAATAGAAGGTGTAGAACATAGACTTGAGAAGAAGGAATCAATGTAACTAGGTGTAAGACTGCGAGAAAGTTCTCAAACAGAAGGAATAAACACCAGACAAATGGATTAAGGGAATACACCTCGAAGAAATGCTTCCGTAGCGGTACCGAGGAGTATCAACCCTTATTCTAAGGGTAGAGCGAAGACCACTATGATAGTGGCAGTTCCCTTTCCAATGGGCTACTTGTCCTGGTTAGTACCACGCTGGCGACGCTCATAAGAAAACTAGAAGTAGCTAGAATATTGCAGAAATGGTAGTAATAATTTTGTGAAATCATTGAAATTATAGAACCCGGCCCCGTAGACTATGAGAAGGATTTGAAATGTCTCGTTGGAAAATTATGAATGATTTAGGGGAAAATAACCCCAGAAGCGCTGCTTAGGTGGCGTGAGTATCACCTTCCAAAATCTAATATGGAACATTGTATACTCTAGGTGTAATACTATTATACTGTATAACCTAGTAAAGACTAGGAACAACTTTGCTGAACAAATATATAAAGACGTTTCTCATTTGGAAAATCCGTATTTTAACACGTCGAGAGGATAGTCGATTATAGTAGTTACTAGAGGATAAGAAAGATGAAGTAAGAAAATTAAACAAAAAAAGAGAAAGGGCACAAAGTCCTGTTTAAGAACAACGCATGATATGCGTGATATGCACGCATGGGTCTGGCTATGGGGCTACTGCCATCTTCTTGTATCGCGGGCTATCCTGCCTCGGACAACTATCCTCTACTTACTAAATACTATAATCGTCCGTCCTCTCGACGTGTTAAAATGAGAATATCCAAATAAGAAACGTCTTTACATATTTGTTCAGTAAAGTTTTTTCTAGTCTTTCCTAGGTTTTACAGTATAATAGTATTACTCCTAGAGTATACAATGTTCCATATTCGATGTTGGAACGTGATACCACCTAAGCAGAGCTATTGGGGTTGTTTTCTCCTAAACCATTCATAATTTTACCACGAGACAATCCAAATCTTTCTCATGGTCTAAAGGGTCGTATAATTTAAATGATTTCATACAACTATTAGTAACATCTCTACAATATTCCCGGTACTCCTAATTATATTCATTCCTTCTTTTCAAGCCTATCTTCTAGACCTTCTATTCAAGTAAAATAATACACATCTTCCTAGTTTCTTAAGATATTGCTTCAATTCGTTGTGTTTAGACTTCTGTCCTATTCTGTCCTATTCTGTCCTTTGACATTATTTAATAAGCAGCTCTATTTGTACCACTTTGTAGGAATTTAACCTGTTTTTAGGAACTTCCTTCTATAAAAAATCATAACAAATTATTAAAAAATATAAAATACACTAACTAGGAGTTACATATTAAAAACTTAAAAAAGGTAGATAATAAATAATAAAGAAACCAACCTCGACGACTAAGTTTAGTATACTACATTACCAACTCCTGCATCCCATCTCTTCGCCTTCTCGTTTGGTTTTTCTCTTGTACTATTCTCCTCACCATAGCTACCCTCTCCCCTCTCACACTCAGCCACCTTTTCATACTCTCTCACAATCAATACCTTGGGCCCATTCTTCCCTCAATCCCATACATTCACTCGCCATGTGCTCCCATGTATCAACCCCATTCTCACCTAGTTCCTAGTAAGGAGTTAAGTTTCTACAAAGTGGAACTGATAAGCCAATTGATCCTTATTAAATAGTGGCAAAGGAGAAAATAGAACAGAACTCTAAACATAAATAATTGACACAATATTAGAAAAAAACTATGAAGATGTGTACTGCTTCAATCAAGGGACTCCTTTATTTTCATTGAAAAGAATGGGAACAAATCTTACAAAGGAACTTGCATCCTTTCTCTTTTTCTGTTTAATTTTCTAATTTCATCTCATTTGTCCTCTACTAACTAATAGACGCGACCATCATCAATATTTTTTATTTTCTCGATAAATGTTTGTTATTAATATAGGTGTATTAATAACACTTCTATTATTTTTAATTTAAAGATACGATCAAAACTAAATTAAATCCCCCTAAACCCAGCATTCATCTAGGTAATCCAGGTCAAACATGCTTCCTGGTGTATTATAGCCATATCATTCCAAAACACGACCGCGAAAAAAAAGGAACATCTTCTTACCCTCAGTCATCTATATTAAAATATTTTCTTTCTACCCCGACCACTCTCTCCCAACCAGATTAATTCCGGCAGGACATTTCCCGCGCAAAATGTAATGGAACCCAGAGAAGACTGTGAAACCTAGCGAACAGGGTTAACAAAGAAGCATGATCACGACAAAAATACGCACCGAGTTTAAATTAAAGACGTGATACAATGTTGGAGAAGTGGTAATGCAAGGGCTGAGATAGTTTTAATTTAACGCAATTTCCTTGCGACTCGCGCGGGCGTTTTGTTATCCCAACCGGCAGGCAGACTGTTGCTGTATAATTAATCCCGCGAAAGCTGACGGCGGGTTGGTGCATACGTAATTGCGCAATTACTTATGATAATTAAACCATAACCGTTGCGTGGGTGTGGGTAAACAGCGAGCGCGGAGCTCCCGCTCTCCTCTCCTCTTCCATCTGTTGGTATTGGTGGCGTCCTTGTTGCTGTAAGTTTGGCCGGGGAGTCGAGGAAACAAACCACAGAAGCAACGAACGTGGAGCATCTTAGCGAAATTACTTTGTGCTATATTCATCCTGTCGGTTGCCAAAAGCATTGGGGATGTAGTGGGGAGCGATGGAACGATGAAAAGGGCACTGACCAAGAGATAGACATGTGCCAAGATATGTTGGGGTGTTATAATCTCAATTTCTGACTGGAAATATGAAATTTGGTATATGGGTTGTTACAAAACTTTAGAATGTTATAGCTACACCTATGTATTAATTTCATTTTCCTAGTCCACTAACAGTAGGAAACCGTAAACACTAACACTAACAGTAAATGAACTGCTCTTTATCAAGTTACAACAGTCAGTTTGATTGTTCAGTCAGAGAGGTCCTAAGAACTGGTTCACATGAAAGAGTATTGTACCCTCATTCTTTCTTATGGAATTTTGTAATTTTGTATCTGTGACGATTTCATGATAACGCATAGTGATAAAAAAAAACCGTTGATGTATCGCATTCACTTGTAATAGTCTTTCATATAAGGAAACCTGTTAATAACGGAAAAAAAGTTCGGCCCTGGACTTTCCGTTGGTCCTCTGATGGCAGGTTTCATGTAATAGTCTTTCATATAAGGAAACCTGTTAACAACGGAAAAAAATGTTGGTCCCGGGACTTTCCGTTGGTCCCCTGATGGCAGGTTTCATTGATCAACTTTGACGCACTATATCTAGCTACAGAAGGGCTTTAGCTTAATTTTATTAGCGCAGGAAGGTAGCCCAACTCTTATTCTATTAAATCCAGATAAGAAAACGATTCTAACCCTGTTAGTTTCCCGGGAAAACCTGATTTTCCAAAGCATGTTTTCAAAATTTTTAAAAATTCACCAACTTTGATGGGCTATATCTAGCTTCTGAAGGGCCATAGAACGTAGAAGTCTCTATTACAAATAAATTATATTACAATGAAAGTCTTTTTCGCATGTAAGAAGTTTTATTATTTATTTTTCATTTCTTACAAATTTCAATTCATACAAATATAAAAATTCTGTAAACTTATTCTCTGTGCACTTACACCACTGTGAACAGTGGTCGTCAACAAGAGGGTTGTGGGTTCGAAACTTGGTCCTTGCTTGCCCTGATTATATTTACAAAACATGCGTGAAATTCACTTAATTATCCTCGACCTCGTTATAATATATTACCAGGTTATGGGCCCAGAAATCGTTTATTAAGTTGATGTATTAACATATCTCAGAAAACACCAGACAAATTTCCAGGGACAACCTGTCAATATCAAAAAATCTAATTAACCCAAAAGACCTCTAGCCTTTCTAAACTTTTGTTCGTCTATAGATACCTGACATTAGCAGATACATACATTCATTACCTATCATTTTCACAAGAACAGTTCCAATGCATACTGAATCCGACATCTACTTTGAAGTAGATGACAAAGATTGTAACCTTCCTAAACTATTTCACAACATGATCAAAGACGCATTATCAAAGTTTGCATCAACAGATATAGCCTTTGCCTAGCCAACCATGAGGTTGAACCCTCGGCACACGTGCCGGGCGTTTGTTATTCGACAATTAAATATTAAATTGACTATTTGCGCGTGAATGGCATCCCCTGAGAGACGCAGCATGATGAGAAGCGTGGGACCTCTGCCGCATCATCGTCGTCGTCGTCGACTAAGTGTCGACTAGTGCGCGCTAGTACAACAACCACCATCTGGCCATCCTTTCGATAGCGATAATAATATAGGGTTTGATGGAAGGTTGTGCCTGGCTGGCTCTGGTTTGGGCGTCTCTGTTCTCGTCCAGGGCACGCATTACTGGCGCAGATTGCTTCGGGTTTACTAACTGGAGTGCGATGATGGTCGCTTTTAGCGATGATGGTGTTTACATGCGATAAGCCAGCCTTAAGTTGCCAACCGTCGTCGGGTGGGCTCTCTGAAATTATCATTCATCCTTCGCTACTCGCGCATCGGTAATCTATGCATCAGTGTTGTCGAGCTATGCGTGCGCTAATACGTGATACTACCGCATTCATTTGCATAAACTCGAAATTGAATTTAATCGCCTTGAAGAAGTCGAGATTAAGTAAATTGAGGCACGTTGTTTGCAAATCAAAGTTGGATAGAATTTTATTGAAGTTGTGTTGAAATCAAATTAATAGTTAATACATTTTTGGGGTAGTCTTAGAATTAGCTTATGTCTGGATAGTCTATCAGACTGCCACCCAAGAGCTAAGATGTGTGCCGGTCTGTGCACCTAGGCGAGTATTAAACGTCGGCCAGTAATCCTTAAATTATAACCGTTTCTGCGACATTTAGTACCTTGGTGGGACCGGCCGCAGGTACCATACAAACATCAGCCGCCGAATCTGTTGTAAGCTTGCTTAGGTCTGTGGGGTGGGTGGTTGTACGCGGGTTCAATGATGCTCACAATTTAACACACGTATTCGAAATTACAAACTTCACAAACGAAAGTTATGTAGTTTAAGATGGAGTCACAGTTGCACATTATACAAGTTAAGATACGATTACAAGCGAGAGATATCGATGAAGAAAATGGATGTGAACTTACTCAAAGTTGGAGACAGAATGAATCGAAATTCATCCCAAGCCAGCGGCTGAATCCTGAAGTCCGAAACTGACTTATCCTCTTGACGTTTCAGGTACTGTTGACCGCACCTTCCTTGTTAAGTTAATCGTTTACAACACCGAAAAAATAATATACGCACTGGGTGTTGCAAACCCGGTGTTTCTACCTGGCCGAGAGAGAGAGAGAGAGAGACTGTGCATCGCGCTTTCTTTCGCTACCACCCGGCATTGAGTATACGAGGAATTACGGAATTATCGTGAGGAAATACTAGCGATTAAGTGTGTTTGAAGTATGCATAGGTACTGTGTAATTGTCTGATATTTTTTAAAGGATTAATATATGTGCCAGGATAAGGAAGTTTCTAATTTCTATCTAGATAATCTTCGAGGCGGCTTGATTTCGTGGAAATATGCAGGTATGATATTTTATGCGAGAGCGACAAGGTTAGGCAATATCTTGTACCTAGCGTATTATTTTCTTAGATGTTGGAACATCACCTACTCCCTTTTAATACATAAGATATGATAATGAAACAACGTAGCAATGATATATGCGTTACGCAGCGGCCGGCGCGGCGACGCGCTGGCGTGACAAGCATGGCACAGCTTGGGCGAAGAGACGAACTGTTCAATGTCGGGTGGTAGCAAAAGAGAGCGCGATGGACAATCTCTCTCTCTCTTTTAATAGCGCGGTCAGTTTTTGGAAACATTCAGTACTCTTTATTGCGTACTTGAAAGTCCGAAATTCTATGTTTATTGGGTTTTACAACTTTACAGCCCTAATAGTATGTTCAGGGGTATGGATATCCCCCAAGTCAGCTCCACGAAATATAGAAAAATAGGGAGGCATAAGGGTGGTGCTGAAATGGCTGAGTAAGTTCCCTCCGATAGCGATAGGTAAGAGAGAGCAGAATAGGTAAGAGTAAGTAAGAGTGAATAGGAATGAAAGCACAAGCTGTGATAAAGTTTTGGGTTTTCTACGAAGGCTACGCAAGTAGAAACAAGAAGAAGAAAAGTATGGAAAGTAAGGAAACCTCGAAGAAGCGGTCTAGACAATAAGTCCGGAACTAGCTTAAGTCATAAATCCCATAATCACACGTCGTAAACAAACATTTCGGAGTTTGAAGTGTGCAATAAAGAGGGCTGAATGTTTCTAAAAACTAACCGTGGTATTAAATGAGAGAGACTGTCCGTCGCTCTCACTTTTACAACCAGCCGGCATTGGACAGTTTGTCCCTTTGTCCGAGCTGAGCCTGTCACGTCAGCGTGTCTTGTACCTGACATATCTTCCTTAGGGGTTGGAACATCACCTATCTCCTTTTTATACCTGAGATATGGCAAAGAAGCCCCAAAGGCGTCGGCGACGCGCATTGCCAGCTGTGACGCGCTAACGACGCGCTGACGTGACAAGCTCAGCTCGGACGAAAGGACGAACTATCTAATGCCAGCTAGTTGTCAAAGTGAGAGCGACGGACATTCTCTCTCTTTTAATAGCGCGGCCAGGTAGAAAAACCGGGTTTGCAACACCCATTACATAAATTATTTTTTCGGTGTTGAAAACGATTAACTTAACAATGAAGGTCCGGTCAACCGTACTTGAAAAGTCAAGTGCAGCAAGAAAGTTTCGGGGTTTCGGTGTAGACTCGCGAATAAATCGCTGCAATTCGCTCCTCGGAATAACCCAATTTAACCAGAAGTCATTCTGTACCATCAGTACCGAGACCAAGTCGAATCAGGAGGTATGTTTTCCACTCGAGGATATGTTTAAATATATGAATTTCGAAGTTGCTATATCCATAAAGAGACTGTGCCCATTATAAATATATAAAAATTGACCTAGATTAATTCATGCTAAATCTGGCTTCACGCTCGGAATAAAATTTTCACGATCCTAGTTTCGCAGTGTTTGATGTGCGCTCATTATTCATGTTTCATTACGCAATTTCGGCAACGCGGCATTTGCTTTTGAAACAAGCCATTCGCACTCACGTACGCCCATACAGTGCGCTTTTGTTGGCACATTGAAGAGGCCAAGTCGAGCGTGAGCGAGCAAGCCTTGTGAAATTACAGAAATGCGCCGAAAATGGCGCGACTGTTCTGATTGCTGACGAGGGTCTCGGTGTCTGGCTCCTTACATTTACGCCGCATCGCGCCCCACTTGGCGGCGCAATTTTCACGCAATTTTCACACATTCAAATAACAAAACCATCCATCCACGTGAATTCTAATCAGTAATTTATTCATTTGCGCGCAATTCGTGCTGCCTCGAGGACTAGGCGTAGGAGGAGTAGGAAAATGAGGAATGTCCGTGTCGCCGCCAGGCATACAGCTGACGAAGACGAGTTCTGCGATGCTTAATATTACAAAATTCTGTAGGGATGTAGTTAAAATACCCGGATGACTTGGTTGTGTAATACGTGCACGCCTTGGGGATGTACAATGATGATGATGATGAATGCCTTGATGTATATAAACATTCTTATTCCTTCAAGGAAAGATGGAAAGATGAAGGAAATATTTTATCTGATATTATGATTTTCCAACGGCTACAGAACGATGTAGATTAATTTCAAAGGAATATGGAACATTTGCTCTTCCATGTTTATCAAACTTTTAAAAATAAATCAATGTTTGTTGGAACCTTCTTGGAATCAAACAAAGCCCTAATGAATGTAACCTCTGAACTTGCCATGTATATCTGAGGACCTCAAAGCGGAGACTGCAATCCCCTAAGGAATATGGAGCGTAGTGACCCCGGATAAATTTGACTTGTTTCAAACGAGGTTGGGTCAAAATTCTCTCATCCACCGCCGAAGTCTCAGACTTGTAAAATCATGTTTGGAGAAAATGTTAACCCTCTTTACAGACGGGGGTTGTCCCACCTTGAGATACTCGACTAGCTTTTACATCTCGCCTAACGTGGGGATCGTGTGCTATAGAACGATTTTTCAAGAGTCCTCTGCAATAAAAATGTACAAAAAATGAGAACCGCATATCTACTCTAACCTCATTTACATATCAGAAAAGTGTGATATCTAATATAGATATATTGGTCTGTCTTGCAGTACTGGTCAATATGGATTGTATTAAGTAATTTGATCTCTCATACACTTAAGCTAAGGCTCTCTAGTTTAGTATATATCTAGACAATTTGTCGAAAAATACTTCATCGGCGGTCTCTTCAACGTAGTGACATTTATGAAATTACATCAAAACTCACATCATCGGTCTTTTAATCGTGGCTAGATCATTATCGCAATCC
>JAODAC010035632.1:0-13288 GCA_027575185.1 Mimaenictus wilsoni
GAACAAGTATAGAATGAATTAAGCTGAAACATTAAAAACAGCAGTTTACAACATGTCTAAATCAATCTGTTACAATGGTACGAATGGAGTTGGTAAATGCTCTGCAATCACTTAAATACCTTCTTAAAATTCATAAAATATGTGTACTGCAAATGGTAATATAACTCAAGTAATTAAATTCTTTAAAATATAAAAAAGTGAAATAATTGTACTAATAATTGCAGTTAACAAGTATAGGATGTAATAATTTCTACAGGTTAAGATAGGAATAAAACGAGTATCAGGTAAACAACTTGAGGTATAATAATAAATCCACAAAGAAACCGAGATGAGCTGATGAGTGCAGCACGCTAGGAGCAAAGGTAATTTCCGGAATCGGGGCCCATTTGATCGTCGTTATCGTCGCAAAATGCACGCGGCGAGTGTGCGTACATGGCACGCCGTAATAATTATATTCGTTAACAAGTAATGGTAATTAGCATCGATAGCATACTAGGAGGACGCGGATCGCCCGCTGCGTGCGAAATACACGTAAAGTTATGAAGCCATTCCGCGGACGGACGCGTCGTCTCTTTGGTGGGACGCCGCATGAGAGATGCTCACGCAAAGCCAGCAAAGATGTGCCAGCACGGATGCATCAAGACGTCGATTGCAAATTGGATTTCTCGCTGGCGAACGATAGAATCTGAAGAGGATATTCGCGAAAATTGTTGCAGTGTGACAGATATCTTATAAACTTGTAACATGCTAGATAGCGTTTTTTTGTACGATGTATTTCAGGACATGTGAGAACATGGAATGGAGGAAATGCATTCGTTCGGGAAAACTTAGGCAAGCATGCTTTAAATAATGAAATTATTCTGTCCTATTTCATTAAATTAAAATATTTATTTATTATAAACACTTTGTTGAAATGCATGTCGGTAAACTTGTTGGGACCGATCATTTTGTTATTTACTTCGTAGTAGCTAGTTAATGCTAGTTAATCAGGTTCTGTAATTTCAATTCGGTAGAATGGTCCTAATCACCAGAATTGTGTTCATTTTGTAATAGAAATAGAATAAATATTTCACCGATTTTTATTCCCGTACTAGTAGAATATGTAGTTCGAGGCAGGTGAGTGTGGAAATGTGTTCATAGTGCCACAGCGCACATTGCGTGCGCGTCGTTGTTGCAGTTTGTTTGTTGAGTTAATTTCTAATTCAGTGATACATGGGGGCAAGAACTATAAATAAGCAAGAAGAAGATATTTACATAATTTTCTGTGGAAGCAGCAAATGTGGATGCTTCAAATTTGATTTTTATTTTCATTCAAAATAGTAGTAGAAAAAGTATAGTGTACAATTCGCATGGAATGTCTATTTTTCCGAAGAAACAGGGAGAATTACATGCTCCTTGTACAATAAACTATTATTTCACGAGATGAAGAAGTAGCTGAAATACTGCGAAAGAAAAATAGTAACAACACGGCTACTAATAGGGGTGATATGTTTCTGAATAACAGAAATAGGCAAGTTAATAATGTCTTAAGATAGCACAATTTGAGACACAAACATGATTCGGATAACGCCTTGAAGAAATTCTGAAAGGGAAAGCATGTACTCTAACATTACCTGTCAAATACCAGCATGAATGCAGCACGAAATAAACTTACTAACTTTATGTAGAACAATTCAAATAAAAGGCTCGACGCAAATATTTTTAAATATGGGGCCGCCAAAGAAGTGTGTTAAGGAATCATTGGGAGCTCCATTTTTTTATTTTATCGTAAAACATATGGATAAAAATACGTTTTTGATAAAAATTTCAGTAGAATCACTTGTTGGAATTAATGCTAATGCAGTAAAAGTTATATAACCATTAAATAACGAAAGAGTTAAATAACAATTAGATAAGGATCAATATAGTAATTTAAATTGTCGCTAAGGTTACTTTTACACACGGTTGACGACGAATCGCCATGGAATCACGAGGAACTAAATGGAGCTCATGCCAAGAATGAGCGATTTACTGAAAATTTTACACCACTGCCCCATACTAAAACTTTGTATGCTAAATACTAAAAAAATCGGGAATGTTGTAAACACTTTTCCTTTATACTTCAAACAAAATACTATAATATATAAAAACACGTGTTTTGACCTGTCCTGAGACTGCACTCGCTGTGAATTTCAAGTGATCCAATTAATTGGCATTGCGCTATGCGATTGCGGTTTGAACGCGGCCTTATAGGCGAATGTGAAGCAGCCCAGAAGAGCTTCAGAAGCAATGTGTAAACAACATTACCATACCAAGAAAACTGTCCTACACTACAACGAGAATTTCCACTATCAACTTGTGATACATGATAAACTTCTAATGTCATAATACTTGACTGTGAAACTTTCAAGTTGGGATTGTTTGCAAAAGTTCGCAACTTCCAAGAGTAGCGTAAATGTTCATGACGCTTTCTATTAACTTCGGAAGTAAACAACACGCAGTCGTCGCATAATTAAGATAGGATATCAACGATAATACAGCGCAAAATGTCACTAAAACAAGTGTAATGAGACCAGTTGCGATTACGGAGTGCTAATGAAGTCATCTGTCATTCAGTGCACGTCGTCGGGGCGAACAATGATGCGATGGACTATCCATAACCGGCCGCATTACACTCGATATTACGCATCTATGCCAGTCGAAGTCAGGTAGTGATAAAATCGCAGGTACACTGAGTTGGAAGTATATCTATTACACGCAACTACGTTGTAGACAAGTGGATGTTGCATGTTGCGGGTCCGAAGACGGCATGACACCGTGCATACTGCATGGCTGGTGTGTGTCGGTGTGCACATTTTGTGAACGTTGTTTTATGGCATCGCAGCGTGTGCGTGCATCGTTAAACGCGACTAAACGGACGCGTTGAGAACGCGGCATACACACGCACCTATTACACCGTGTTTAGGCAGCTACCGGTGCGTGTAACTATTCCGCCTATTCAGCGGCGCTCTTCATGAATGAAGCACGAAGGATGAAGACACGCATGCACATGGGTTTGTGTGTGAATGTCGTTGTTACGCGTCTTGTACGTCGTGTACGACGATGCGTTTCTCTGATGGATGCATTTACTGTGACGATGGGACAACTTGATATCAAAAAACAACCCAATTTAAGCAGGGTATGTGAAACGTGTAATATGGGTTTTATACAAAATTGTAAGCTAAGCAATTTGCAAAAGATATGAAAATGATATTCGGGGAATTCATAAATACCAGATATAGGAATGTTGATAGAAATTACACAAAATATTATCATTCAGGTATTGTTAACAATATGTCGTAGAATGGTCCTGATGGATTCTGCTGAATAAAATATTCTCTGAATAAAAATTTCTTCTTAAACTCTTCTTGAGTTCATTTTAGGTGGTGGCAGTTAGCTTGCACAAGAAAAATAAAAGAACTTATAGCGTGAATTTGGTTTTCCGCCTCCTTTTACTTATATTCATACTCGTTGTGCGGTTAGTATGCAACGTATGAAGTTATTTTTCGTAACATTAGAAAGGTAATGGTTCAATTAGGTAAGGTATCTCTTATACATCTTTTTAAAATGAATTATTTAAAACTTGTCCAAATTAGACTATCTTTCTCTATAAATGTAATATTCAAACTCCTGAAAAGATGGTATCTTCAAAGACTAATTTTAAATTGACTATTCAGATTCGATTATATTTGCTAAATGATTTTCAGTCATAAGGTCATGTTTAGACACAACGCCAACGAAATACACATGTAAGTGAATGGAACCGTTCAACACAAGAAGGAGCGAATGTCTCCACTCCTGTACACTTGATCATTTTTCATCCTATCACCGATGCTTTCAATTGATCACTCAAACACGCGAAAATCGAGATTATTGCTGGCACTTCATTCGCATAAACATAAGCATGATTTTCAAATGGGCCTTTTACAATGCGCGTTGCGATTGTAGTATAAATACGGCCGTAGAAGGTAACAAAGTTCTGAAAAATATAAATTTCACCGCATGTGAGTATACCTACTACTCGTATTAAGGGAGTACTGGAAATACTTTCGTTCAAAGTGCATCACACATGTGCTAAATTTCCATACCAATTGTACTTAGGAAATAGAAATAGTTAGATTCTCCCCGTATGTATTAACAACTATAATTGGAAATATTATACGGACAAAGTATATAATGATATGTTTCTACGACCCCTATCGAAAACAATAAGAGGCGATTTTGCTCTGTGCTTATATGCTCTTTTCGCACAGCGCACAGTGTCCAAAAACGACCGTTTTTGGCCACAATACATTCGCGCTCGTAGCGAACGACCGCGCGCGCACGTTTTGCAATTTTCGAGTTCTTTTGCTCAAAATTGTTCATACTAAATATGAAGCTATGAGGATGAAGCAAACTATAAAAAGGGGAATAAATTGATATATGTGGCATATTCTTCGATTGACGGATAAGGGTGAGAAACCCCTATTGAAGTTCAGATTCAAATTTTCATAAAACAGTTCATTTTAAAAGCAGTATACAAGAGTTTAATCGTAATGAGATTGAAATAATTTGATACCATGAGAAAGTAGAAGAATTGGAGAGCATTTTGATGTTTGTGTCATCTTCATAGCTTCATATTTAGTGTGAAAAATCTTGAGCAAAAGAACTGCACGAAATTTTCAAAAAGGGCGCGCGCTCGTAGCGACCGAACCGGCGCGGCGAATAATTTTGGCCCACGTTTGGCCACTGTGCGGCGTCTTGTTGCTTGAAAAGGCAAAACGCTCAGCGCCTGATGTTCAATTTTTTTCCCGGAATTGAACATGGAAGATTGCAACCGGAACACGAATTTTAAAGTGAGCTTTGGCGTCTAAACTAAGGGGTGTTACAGTACGTAACTTGGGCGCACTCACAGACTGCTACGCAAAGTATAATTTCTTTTCGTGTGATAACTGCATATATCACTCGAAAAGAAATTTCTGCACTTACATAATGGATCAAACAATCAAATAAGGCTTGTTAATTCAATACTTTATTTCCAGTAATTACGGTATAGTGTACAACTCGTATGGAACCTTTTCTCACTTGTAATACTCGTGAGGAAAAAAGTGCCATGCTCGTTGTACAATATACTAATTTTATTCAATTCGATAGTTCTGATTACCTAATTTCATAATCAATGAAATTTTAACAATCTAAGACATTCTCAGAAATACATATAAACGACTTGTTTGAAACTTGAAATTGGCTATTTCTCGAAACTATAAGATGCTACAAATCGCATCACAATATTAAACTAGAATTATTAACTGATTTAGTTTCCATAAAGTAATTAATCATTCTCCATCATTGGGTAGCAACTAAGTTATGAAAAATATAAATCAAACTGCTTCTGAGTATACTCTCAGTCGGTACCTTTTAAGGTAGAAATTTCAATAGCGTACCAAAACATCTTTTCAACGCAAAAATCTCATCGTTGAAAGTGCATCAAAAATGTGCGCATTTCTTCGCGCTCTATTAATCGGCCCTTCGTACACAATTTGTGCATGCTCACGCCAGCTGTATGTGGTCCACGAGAGTGTTCATTAATAATGCTGGCCGTTAGCAGAGCGGCGTTTCTTTCGGCGCAACTCGTGCTCGACAACTTCACGACTCCTCAACTTCCTGCAAAAGCGTCAAACTCCCTTTCTCTCTGCGCTGCGCGACACGGCGTCTCAGCTCGCTAAAGTGCATTCGTCCGCTGCACTTGGCGCTGCTGCGTCACCCGAAAGAAACGCAACTTCTGTGCTACTCATGCGCATGTCGGTCGCTAATAGACCAGTGCCCAGAGAACCATTAAATAAACCATCGACAAACATTCTCTTCAGCTATTACCATCGGCGACTATTACTTATTCGCGCTCGTGCTTGCACTCGCGTGATGCCCGAGTTTGCCCACGTCCGCCGGACGATTTTTCACTCTGCGCTAGTTTATTATCGAGGGCGTGCGAGGTGTAAAAGTGCGATGCGGCCACGGCGCGATGCTCTCCTGATGCGAAAACGGCGAATTCACGGAGACCTCGCAACTGTTTACGAGGTGCTTAAATATTCTTCTAATCGTGGAATCACAAACGCTTCGACGTTAATAGAATATTATCAACTCATTATCTCAGACACGTACGGCATTAAACGGAAAGAAAGTTAATGATGCGTTAAGCAGTCAAAGTTAATTTAATTGTACAATAATATAAATCGATTATTCTTAATTGACAAATGTATAAAATACATCAATGAATTCTTGAAGCGTCTAGTTAGTCAGAAGCCTAATAGTATAGTGTAACTATATTTTATTGCCATTATATTCATTGTGACAGGTACGAAAATACTATGGTATTTCATGTGAATCATATTTCCATATTTATGTTCACTTTACGCAACTATGAGCTATTACTTTATAAATTAAAATATTTTACTTAAAAATAATGATATCTTAGCCCACCCGGGCAGCTCAGTTGGTAGTGCTTCGGTCTACCGTGCAGGCGGACGGGTTCGAGTCCCCGGGGTGGGCACCCACAAGTGTGAATTAATTTATTATATTAATTAACACTAAAAATTCAAACTATAAATCCACTCAATCACATCATAAAAAGATTGCAACATTCAATACACTCCATGATGTTCAATGCATTCTGTGCACATATCAACACGGCAAAACATCAACACGGAGAAAAATACATCAACAACATCACCTTCATCACAACATCACAATAACAACAACAACAAAAATTGTAAACTTCACATATATACATACCATGTACTAAGAAAAACAATAAAAACACCAATTGTATATAAAACCGGCTGAAGGACCAGTTAGGTCGATGGCCAGGTCCGCGGACCAAATACAATATTGATTGTTTTTAATAATATCTTTAAATGAAGTATTTTTACTCACCGAGTACTGTGATCCTTAGCACTGGTCACTTCCTATTCAATGTAATTAGTCATATTAGTGAGTAATACTATCGGCTAGAAGACGAATTCATTTTGGAATTCATTGGTCGGTAATTGAACCCGGTATCTTGCAGTCAGTAGTCATCGAACATACCTCTGGGCTAGCTGGTTTTTTTCTTCTTATTCTTGGTGTGCTTCTTGTATAGGCATTTTGCTTGTTTCTACTTCAGCCAGGGTATAGGTGGTCACTCCAAGGGATTTATTTCCACGCGACGATTTATCTCGAGTTATTCGGAATATGCTTCTTCCGTCCTTCCTTGTTTCGTCGTTCCATTCGAGCTTTCGGTTCTTGCACCATTGCGTCTATGTTGTTGCAAGCTCCACGAACGTCTTCGTTCTTTATCTTAACTAGAAGTGTTTTATCCTTTAGGTTAGGTTAGGTTAGATTAGTATTTGCATTTCTGGTGTTTTAATCAGTTTCTGGGTAGTTATTGGGACTGCACGTGTTTCGGCTGAGTACGTCTGGATAGGTCTGAACTCGGATTGTTAGGTTCTCAGTTATACCCTAAATTTATAGTATATAAGTGTACTGAAAAACATATGATTTGATTTTTTATAATAAATAACATCACATTCTATTAGAAACAAGTATAAACAAAATGTTTATTGGCATAAATAGAAACAATAAAAGTAAGTTTAATTAAAATTCAAAGCAGATTACTCTGGTAATTTCTTTCCGCTCAGCCTCAAGAACCTCAAGAATTTCCTCGTTTCTCTTCAGCCTCATCACGCTGCACACATGCAAATGCGCATGACACTTAAGTGCAGCTCTAGGTGAAGGCAGTGCCGTTTCGTTTCGTTCCGCCGGCTGCCGATCGATCGGTAGCCACAGCTTCATTGATAATTGACCATAGATAAAACTAGCACTGCGCACGTTGTACTTACGTACGCAATTACTTGACAGCGGCTCGCGCGCACACACACTGCCCGCAGGTCCGCTCGACTTAAGCCTACTGCGCAGCGCGCCATCAAACGCGCGATTTTTGCATGAATTTTATTGCGGCGCGCGCGCACAGTCGCACACACGGGTGCGTTTTCATTCAGGAGCACATATAATCACCGCATCATTAAATTTTTCCGATCGGCGCAAGCGGACGCCAAAACAACCGCCAGAACATCCTACAAAAAGTCTTATAAACTTTAATCCCTTTTCGATTTAATTCCCTAAGCGCAAACGTCTTAAGTCTTAATTAAAATATAACTTAATATGCACAGCATCACATTGGTGCGCATGGCCATAATCTTTCTCCGACTTAATGTTTTATCATTGGTGTTTTTCAGGTTATTTTTTCATGATTTATTAGATTTGCACATTGAACATATTATTTTAAACATGAAATACAATTATTCTTACATTTAATTTTATTTGCAATAACTTAGACCCAATTCATGCAATGTTGGATTCTCAAAATGGGGAAGCTATTTCCATGGGGCCCGAAAAATGAATGTGTATTCATATTGTGGTTTCATTAATATCGCCGGCGCCGTTCTTACCACATTGACAACATTGGGTAAGCACTAATTTTTAAATGGAGAATTACATTGACAAGTGTTGGGCCGAATGTAGTAATCTTGTGAGAAATTGAAGCTACCTCAGGGGCAACTATTGGAAATGTGTAAATGAAAATTCAATTATTACCATAAAAAAATACATCGATACTAAAATCCAAAGCAGGGATTTATCAGAGGTATCAGGTGTCTCATTTTTCACAGGTTGATTTATTAATACAAGTCTATCCTAAGTTTGTACTATTACAGAATCTAGCGAACGTGCACCAAGTGTTTATTCAATTTTTAAACATGAAATTCGAATCACTGTTCAAAAACTCATCTGTTTACTTTGTTCGCCGGCAATTATTTCGAGATGTATACCTACAAAGAAAGGTTAAATCCAACTGTTCCGTTGAACAGAACCGAGTCCTCTCGAGTTACAGTTTTACTGGACTCTGCAGGTAGTCAAAATTAATTAAGTTTACAAATATTTGATGATATTAGTTAACAGTTAATAATATTTGTTGGTCCACCTTTATTTTACGTTAGTTTAGGACCAAATAGTACAATAATATATAATAATATCTATTCTATTGGTATAAAATTTCAAATCGTTTGGAATTTATTGTATTGCTAAAATAAATGAACAAATAATGAAACATTCATTTGAATTGATGAATTGTTTAGGTTTAAATCTTACAAGGGGAGTATCTTAATTATCGGTCTCAGATTTGCATGATTTTTTTTTTGTACTGTAGTGCACTGAATAATGCTCCGCGACCTTACAAATCTCGGGCATATAATCATAATCAAAAGAATATAGATAGCTAGATATATTTTAACGGCTAAAAAAATATATTTTATTACATTGTTGACAAAATTTTATTAAAATTTTATTTAGACAAAACGCTCAAAACCGCAAATCCCGTTAATAGAAATTATTTCAATATATGTAGCAGACGTATAAAAATTTTCATACAAATCTGAAACGGACAATTGAGACAGTCCCCTTGTTAGTGATTCCATAGAAGTTTTTGTGAGAAATACGAACAAATATAGTCTTTCTAAATTTGAAGTTTAAAAAAAAATAACTATCCTTGGATACTAATATTATTATGCAAGAAAACGACATATTCACCAATGCATTTTGTTTATGAAGTCTTTAGTTAATGCTCCAAGCGCAAACGATATGTCTTAAATCGTGTATAACTTAATCAGCGCAACGCTGAAATATTTCGCATCGTTATCATTTTCACTAGAGGTTTTATCGCATTTTTAAGCGGTTTTCTTTTGCTTGATTTCTTGAATGTGCACATTATGTAGATTACTCGTTAACTGAGTTATGGCCGGTTGCGCCGGCTTGATAGACACACCGGTGACGAGGCACTCTCGCGAAGATCGACAGTCAATTAAAGTCAGCTTAATGTTATAATTAATACATTCGTCTATTTACGGCTGCGGCCGTGGTGCGTGCGAGTAGCTGCTGCAAAGTGGCAGAAAACAACGAGCTCTCGTGGATACGCGGGCCGAAAAAGTGCAACAAGAACACAACGGCGCAACACACATGATGAGCGCAAAAAAGCGCACAGCGGACGACACGCACTCGGATGCTAGGAGGCGAGAGATGCATCTCGGCGATGCTGTGCACTGCCGGCGATGTCGCACCGACGATGCAGCGCCAACGAAGAGAAGCTATAAATAACAAACACGTTCGGCTATGCGTCGTTCACGTTTCGCATTCGGTAATTAATGCTCCAGTGTCCGAAGTGCAGCAGTCATTACGCACCGCCACACATGCACACATGCGCCCGATGCTATGTGCGAGGCTTCGGGAAAATCTAAATAATTTCGCTTGTAAATCATTAGCCGCCATCTTGATTGAAATGTGATCAGCTCGTTTCTGGAGCGGAAACATTTCGACAGGGGAAAATGTACTAAATACATTCCTAAATTTTCCGGATGAAAGCCAGTGCATTATCTGAACAGGTGTAACCTATTTTTTGGTCTTATTTCTTATTAGATGGATTCACTACGGAATTTATAGTTGTCAGGATGATTTCAAATTATTTCAGTTCTACAGGAATTTTCTATTTTCAAAATTACTAGTTGTATGATGTTAATAATTAATCTATAAAATTTATAAAATAATGTAGTAGGTAATTAGCTCCCGTTCTTTATGTAATTTTCTCTTGCAACTTGCGCTTCAACGTACATAATCCTCATAAATATATCCTTCAATTTGCGGATGATACTGCACTCATCACACTTGCTACTAACCGTCCTAAAGCAATTTCAGCTATGTAGGAACTTCTTTAAGAAGTGCTGATTTGGTTTGAGAAGTGGCGATTCGAAATAAATGCAAACAAAACGCAATTAATAAATTGAGTCAACCACCGTATATCAGATCATTCACCCACTCAACAATTAATAATGAAATCGTTAAACCAAGGAGCAATGTCAAATATTTGGATGTTATGACTGACAGCAAGTTAAGTTTCAACCTACAAGCAAGAACAGCGAAGGAAACTGTCATTAAAAGGTCTAAGTTCTTTTCAAGACTCTCCAGCTGAAATTCTGGGCTAAATTGCGACAACCGTATTGAAGTCTATAAATTAATATGTTGGCTTGTACTGGATAATGCTGCTGCTCTCTAGCTCCTTACCACCGCAAGAACGAAGCACAGGCCGCCAAGAAAGTCGCAAAAGTCGCGGACTTGCACAATACTATTGACCTGAGTGATCTAATTGTAAGTAACATATGTAAATCACATATGCTACACTCGAAAAAACTCACCTCCCATCATAATAAAGTTTTGTTAGTTCATCTTGTAGTTAACTTCAGAACGGATCTAAACACATCTGCCAACACCAACAAAAACATCATACAACAGACAACCTGAACAACAAAAACATGCCCACAAATATTGTTATTTTATATACAGAACAGAAACTCTGATACGGCGGAAAACCTTATGCTTTAAAATATAGTGCCATGTTTTTGCCATGTTTCATTTATTGTTTATAAGATTTCATCCATTTCCCACTCAAAATGAAATATCAATGAATATCAAAAAGACAATTGCAACACAATGACTTTATAACAATAAAATATTGTGAGACAAATTGTAGTAGTAGTGGTAGCATGGAATGGGGCAAAATAACAAGAAAAGTTCATTGCATTTCACTGCATTTTTATCAAGTCTTTAGCTAAAAACACACAGCAGCCACAACAATAACAAAATAATCTATCGATAGACTTGTTATTGTCCCGAGTCGAACAATTATACAGAAAACAATAGATAGACCACATCGCTCCTCTTTAAGGCGCAAACAAATTACACAACTGACAGTAGGAAATTATCGCCCATCAATAATTTCAGCACATCTTAAAAGTACTGATTTTTATTTTGCACAGCGCAAATTTTAGCGCACATTAATTTCGTGTACGTGTATTTTACATGCACCTCACCCGCATGTCGTTGTTTTTGCGCACGTTGTGTGCGCGCTGGAGTAATTAAAAGATTATTTTCGTTTGTTGGGCGAGAACAGACGAATGTGCAGACTGTGTGCGCAAACGGGTAAAGGAGTAAAAAAGCCACGGTTCGCCCCGGTGAGATGTATGCGTGTGCAAGCGCAAAGAGAAGAAGTCTTTGTGCGCCGTGCGCTACGTGCCCTAGGTACGGATTTAACCCGTCTTAAAATACATTTCGGTCCGGCGCGCGTCGAGGACCGACCGTGACGACGACGTTGACGACGGCGGCTGTGGCAGTGGCGGCGGTGGCGGCGGTGCAACCCAAGAAGAGCACCGACCGGCACGACAAAAATCGCCACCGCACGAAACACACCGCGCATAAATCATCAATTTTCCGTTCCAATCGCATAAATATGTCTAATAGACGTCTACGGTGCATGCGTGCTGGATGATTAATGTAATCGCCACGGTTGGCCGGTAGATGTCGCGAAATATAAATATATTTATATCATTTTTCATATCTCAATTTCATTTCATGATACTTTTTTCTTTTATCTTTGATTGTGTATAATTTTATATACGTGCACAATTCTCAATATATTAAATTATCCAATATTAAAGGCTATTTCGTCAAAATTGCACACCTATAAGAAATTAGCAGCGAGCCTTCCAGAAGCTATAGATGTTATGTAGTTCAAGTATATAGTTCTGCAAGATATTGGGAGAATGTCTGTGAAATGGGAATCGGTAAACAAGGTAGCTAGGTCTGAGGATAGAGTGAGTAGAATGAAGCATGGAAGAGTGGAAGAATGGAGCGAGTGAATGGAGAGTGAGTAGAAAAAGAAGAAGAAGAAGAAGAAGAAAGGCTTATGAGGCTGTTGGTTTTTCAGAGACGATTGTCAGGGAAATTCTAAAGAGAGAGGGAGTGCTAGAAGAGGTAGTACGGGTAACAGGCCGGGGGGTTGAGGAACAGAAGCGTCAGGAAAGCATTCAGAACAGCACTTACAACCCAACATACAGGCAGTTACAGGCAATCAACCACAGACCAGCATATATAGACAAGAGGTCAATGAGTGCGAAGAATAAGTGAGTAATGGCAAGGGCGAGATGTGGATCCGAAGATATAGGAAGGAAAGTATGGATGGGGTAAGAATATATGATGTACTATGTGTACTATGTCGGGATGGGGTGGATACGTGGGAGCATATAGTGAGGGAATGTATGGGTGTAAGGGATTGGTGGATAAATGGGTGTGATTCTGTGAGCATGCATGTGAGAGAATGGTTGAATGAGAGAGGGGAGAATGTGGATTTGTTCAATCAAATTATAAGGGAAATGGG